>VXBA01003539.1:1558621-1637297 GCA_013399895.1 Serilophus lunatus
ACAGACAGACACACAGGCTGACAGACACACTCAGGCTGACAGGCACACACAGACTGACAGACACACACACAGGCTGACAGGCACACACTCATAGACAGACACAGACATGCACACACAGAGGCACACAGACTGACAGACACAGACAGAAAGACACACACTCAGACACACACAGACAGACACACACACAGACACACAGGCACACACAGACATTCAGGCACACACACAGGCACACACAGACAGACTCATACACACACACAGATGCACACACACAGAGACACAGACAGACACACACACTCACACACACTCACTCCCACCCTCTCCCACTGTGGGATCACAGCCCAGATGAGGGTAGGAAGGGAAAGACTGTTGGACTGTGATAAAACTGAATCAGGTTTCTCTTCCCAAGCCTGCTCTGAAGGATCAGAGATCAGGCAGAAAGGCAGCTGTTTCTCCTGAATCTCCTTTTGATTTTCAACTGGAAACGTTCTGCTAACTCCCCTCTTACAGTTTCTTCCTTCAATCGTTGCTGTACAGGGAGGAAAGAAACCCAAACCGAGGGCAGGTGCAAGCACATTACCCTGGATGGGAGAGGCAATAAAGACCACAACTTATCCCTGCAGCCATTCTCTTTTCACTTTTGGATTTCCAGGTTCATTCCTGTGGTAGGTTTCAAACCACCAGCCGAGGTTTCAATCCCTGTGCCCTGAGCACGGCTCAGGTTCTCCAAAGCCCAGGGGAACCAGCAGAGGGAGGTTATTTATTTGCCACACCATGAATTGCTGGTCCCATTCCACTGCTGCAGGAATAGGTTGCCCACAACTGAGCTTACAAGTAAAATGAAAACACGATTGCCTGTACAATTGGAAATGTGAGGGGTTGTCAGTGGGTGAGGTGCCTGGGAGGTGAACTTTGTGTTGGAGCTCACTGCCCACCTGGCTTTGCCAGCTCTCAACCTTCCTGCTGGCTGTGTCGTGAACTATTTGCCTTGGCAAAAAATGTTTGTGAAGCCAGAATCAGGCTTTCCACGTCTGGCCCCAGCACCTCACGGCTTCTTTCAGTTACACAAACTTTCCTTCTATAAATACGCCTCGGGCAGCTGAGAAAAGGCTCCTCTGCAGAAGCAAGAAATGATCTGAGCTGTGTTTGCATCTGCAGCTCATCTCTGAGGGCGTTGGGAGGTTTTGAGGGTGTTTGCAAGCAGGACCCTGGTTCATCCAAGGGCTTGGCCAGTGACCTTGAACCCCAGTGTCCGTGTTCACTTGATCCCAGCTTTGATCGGAGCAGCTCAGTCTCTGCCACAGTGTCGGAGGCTGTTACTGACTTTCAGAGTGAGAGAACCACAAGTGCTGGTTGCTAATGACTTTTTTTTTTTCTTTTCTGTACCGGTAAGTTGACATCTGTGAGTCATAATCTCCCTTCTGCTCTGCCGTTTGTGGTCTGAAGTTTGTGCTACCTAAATACAATAAAACATATTTCATGTGAAAACCGATATTCTTCTGTTAACTTCGTGCCATGCTGGCATGATACTCATCTTGCATCTTAAAGATGCTTTTTATGCAGTCAGTTCTCAGACCTTTTTTGGCCTCCCAGCTGCCGCCCCACGATGTGAACACACACTCTGCCCTGGCCGTGCCCCCACGTTCGGCTATGCTTTTGGGTGGGAGAGGATCAGGCTGCTCCAGGCGGGAGGATGGGAATGTAAAAGTGTGATGGGAATATGCGGGGATGTTCTGAGCAGGGAGATGGGAGCATAAAGGGGTGAGTGTAAAAGGCAGCGTTTCGTGTCGAGACAGGCAGGGTGAAGTCAACTGGCAAAGAGCCATCGGTTTTGGACAGGCTGCTGCGGCTCCAGCCCCGGGCTGCCTGCAGCCAGCGGCATTTTTCCCGTGCTCAGACTCTTCCCGTGCTCACACTCTTTCCGTGCTCGGACACTTTTCCGCGCTCTGACTCTTTTCCCTCGTGTTCTGAGGATGCGAGCAGAGGTCGGGACGGAGCCGCAGCCGCTCCCGACTTTGCCGTGGGTTCGCTGCCCCCGTGCCCCGCTCGGCCCCCTCGGTCCCGCAGCAGCGCCGGGCCCNGGCTCAGCCCGGCCGGGCGGGGACGGGCGCGGAGCGGAGCCGGGAGAGCAGCGCGGCCGGAGAGCAGCGAGGGAGCGCGGAAGGAAGGACGGAAGGAAGGAAGGAGGAGGAGGAGGAGGAGAAGGAAGAGCGGCAGCAGCAGAAGGAGGGAGGCTCCAGCCTCGGGAGCCCCGCTCCGCGCTCGGCGGGGCTCAGCCGCCGCCCCCCGGTCCCGGCGCGACGCCCCCGCGGCGCTGCCCCAGCCCCAGCCATGAAGGCGGCCGTGGATCTGACCATCATCAAGACGGAGAAGGTGGACATCGAGCTCTTCCCGTCCCCTGGTGAGCGCCGTGCCCGCAGCCTCGGCCCCCGTGCGCAGCCAGGGCGGTGCTGGGAGGTCGCTGCCCCGCGGGGACGCGGGTGTTGGAACGATGGGATGTGGGAGCGGTGGGATGTGGGAGCGGTGGGATGTGGGAACGGTGGATGTTGGAGCGGTGGGATGTGGGAGCGGTGGATGTTGGAGCGGTGAGGTTTGGGTGAAGGGTGTTTTTGGGGGTGTCTTTGGAAGGGAAGCCGGAACGCACCCCGAGTCGCACCCGAGCGGCGCCGCCCGGGCTCTGCCTCGCAGCCCAAGGCGAATTTACTTTCCGAGCGTTTTTATGACTTTTCCTGCGCCTCCTTCTCTTAAAAACCATCCCTCTAGCCTCTTCTCCTCACGCTCCTGGCATCCTCGCCGGGCTGTAGGCAGGCCCCCCCGGCTGGGAAGCTGGAGAGATGCGCTTCCCGGGACACTCCGCTTTTCCCGAGTGCATCCTTAGCTGGGATGTTCGTTCCCCCCATCCCTCGCTGGAAATGTCTTGTGTGGTCCAAGCATTCCTGGTATTTGGGAAACACAACTCCAGAAGTAACTCCTCTGGATTTAACACGTTTTTAACCAGGAAAAACCGCCGCTTTGATTTGATTTTCCCCTTTCTGGAGCTGGAGAAATGGGCGGAGGAAGGGTGCAGATAGCAACATCCTACTGAAGCGAGGCGTGAAGGGGTTTTTTTGTGTTGCAGCGAGAAGTTCAGCTGCTGCTGCCTGTGGTTAGTGCTGCGATCGAGCCTTTACCATAACAAGGGCTGCTGTTCACACACTGATGTCTGGCTGCTTGCTGACCCCAGGCGCTCAACTGGTCTCTGCCTTGCCCAGGCGAGGCAGAGGATGGAGCTTGGAGGGCCTGCAGGCTAAAAAACTTCTTTTTCTGTGTAAAACGAGTCCCGTTGCTTCATCTCTCCCTGCTGTAACTCCCACTGCGCCGAATTGCAGTTTGCTGGATTTTGTGCAGTGCCGGTGCAGTGAAGAAAATCAAATTAGAGTTGGGCGTTTCTTTGCCAGCTCGGAAGTTTCTAGGAAACCCAGAAAAGAGGCACAGCTCCTGCCAGGCATGGGCTGCGTGTGGAAATAAAGTGACAGCTGAGGCTGGAGCGCACGGGGGGCAGAGCTCACAATTAGCCAGATGCTGGTGCAGAGGCTGCAGCTCCAGAATTGGGCATCTGCCATCCCTGGGCTGCACGGTGTCCAGTGCAGGGAGAGTGTCTTCCTTGTGATCCATCTCCCCACCCCACCTACCTGGAGAGAGGATTCTGATGTTGGCTGTGGCTGTTTCAGTGCCCCCTGCCCCTGACAGCAAGGCTGAGCTCTCAGGTGTGGGTTCAAAATGCCATAGGGATGCTGAGGATGGTTTTCTGTCACAGCTTAAATGGCAGCTCAGGTGGGGCTGGGGACTTGTTATTTCATAAAACTTCGTCTAAAACTTATTCCTGGTCTTCGGGTCCTGACAGCAGTCGGATTGTTTGGAGGGGAGGAAAACAGGACAGGAAAAAACACTTGGAGCATTGGGGGATAGGAATAAACACCTGGACCATTGGGGCACGGCTGGGGTTTGTTTTTCACTGCAGAGCAGAGTATCTGTTTAAATTTGCATGTCTCCTGGCATGGGTGAGAGCTTTTCCAGAGGCTCGGTGTGCTTTGGGTGTCTGAGCACCGGGGCAGTGCAATTCCCTGGTGCCTGAAGGGAGGACTCGGCGTTTCACGGTGTTTCACGCTGCCTTAAGCCCATTTTCTTCTGTCTGTGAAAGCCCTTTCGCAGCTCATATCAGCAAACAGTTTTTAGAGCCGCCACAAAGTTTAAACCTTGGCAGGAAGAGCTTTGAAAAACACAACCTCAAAAGGTAAAATAGAGCTGACTCCCCATCGCCTTGAGCTGCAGCCGCTCCTGTTCTGGGGGCTGCACTCGCTGGAAGCCAGAAAGGTCAGTGCTGTCAATTAGCTGGCTTAACCTCACTTCCCCTCCAACTTTTTGGAGGATGCTGAACCTTTCTTGTTTGGTGGGATTGATGCTGAGAGAAGGAGTGTGGGTACTTCTGGCTTGTGTTCCTGGGATCCAGCATTGCCTGGTGTAGGAGACATCAATTTTCTTTGCTCCCCGATGGCTCGTTCAGCCCCAAATCTGCCACCAAATGTGCCCTTCATTCCAACATGGGCTTTGGCCTTGCCGGGAAGGGGTCCACCCCCTTGTTCCTCCCCATGCCAACAGGCAGCAAAGCAGATGTGCCTCACGGTATCCAAAGGGTTAATCCTATACAGAGGGAGCCATAGGTTTTCAATTGTGCAGGATGTTTAATGTGCCAGGTGTTTGATGCCCCATAAAACTGCATCTCTACACACTCCAGCACCCCCACCCCCACCCCCAAAGCAAACCCTGCCCCAGCCCACACGGGCAGGCAGCCTCTGCCTGCAAAAGTTCCATGGGATTTGTAGTGTGTCCAAAGGGTTTAAAAATAACCTGAAAGGGATGCGGAGCTGCGCGAAGCTCCCAAAGCCAAATCCACCCCCACCCACCCCTGCTGCTCTTACCAGCAAGAATTTGGGAGTGAGATGAGCAGGTCAGGAGCCAAAACCCCGCAGTGGTGAGATTCTCCTGGAATAGACAATTGAGTGTGTGTGGATGTTTTAACAAGGATGTGATGGAACGGATGGAAGCATCACTTTTGATCCATCAGTGGCTTGGTGGGACTCTTTTTGAGACAGTAAAAACCCAAACTACGCAGAAATCACCCCCAAGGGGAACTTTACCTTGGGACTGGTGAGCGCTGCCCTCCACAAATCCGTTGATTTCCTCCAGTTCAGCCAAGCTCTGTTTGCTGGTCAGAATGGAAAGCGGCCCCTCAGCCCTTGCTGGGAGCTGGGGGTGTAACTGGGACTCCCAGCACTCATTTCTTGCTAAGGAAGCTGCTGCCTTACTGCCCCAGGGTGTCCCACAAGGTACCAGAGAAGAGCTGAAATGCCGGCTGGTGACACAGGGATGCTGAGCTCCCCATCCTGCATCCACCCTTTCCTTCCCATGCCCGGAGGTGTGTTATGGGCTCACTGGTGGATTTGTGTTGCCTGGAATGGAAAAAGGATTTGGTCTGTGCACATGCAGTGTAGAAATCCCGACTTTTCGGCTCTTCCCATCCGTACCCTGAGGACAGCTGCGGGATGGACACGTTGTTTCCATCAGCCTGTGCGTGGGTGGCATCCCAGGGGTGTATTTTTATTTGGCAAGAGCCTTTCCCTCTGTTTAGGATTTGGGACAACGTCGGTTAGGGCTGAAGCAAGATTTTCCCTTCCAACCCAAACCATTCCCTGATTCTCCTGCTGTGGGGGTGCCGGGCACAGGGAAGCTCCTCCAGAGCTTCCATGCAGTGTATTTTTGGATATAGGACCTGCCTGAGCCGCGCTGCTTCCCCTTCCCAGAGCCAGGTCAGGCTTTGCTTTTTGTCCTTTGCTTTCACTTTCATTGCAGGCAAATGAGGGAGTTTGCATTTAAAGGAGTCTGGCAGATGCAAACCCTCCTGCACAGAGCCTCGCCGCGGGGAAATGCAGAGCCTGGATCCCTTGTGGGATGGGATCCTTCATCCTTCCCTCTGCCTCGTCCAGGGAGGGCAAGTTTCCAGCCATACCTGGCTCCCAGGTGTTTCTGGAAGTGTATGGAATAAGGGCACAGCTGGATCAGCCCCTTCAAGGGGAGTCAATTTGCTGAGATGGTTGGGATAAAACTGCACTCTGCTCATCCCAAAGGAAGGTTTGATCCTGTGTTATCCCGGCACAGCACTCGTGACTCAGTTTCCCTGCTGCTACTCAGAGGTGGCTCTTACATGGGCACGTTTTCTTTCCATGTGGAATGAAACACAGCAGCGTTCCCACTGCTTTGGGATGTTCCCTTGTCGCTCCCTCTGCACCAGTGGTGCTGGGAGAGCCTTTCCCCGTCCTGCCCTGCACGGGCGGCACTCCCAGAGCGCCAGAGCCCGGGAGGTGATTTCAGGGATGCCGAGAATTGGAGCAGCATCTTTGGGGATGCTCTGGCTCGGCATTAACAGCCAAGGGGAGCGGGGCTGGGTTTGGCTGGGGATGCTCTGTGTGGGCTGGAGTCGTCACACTAATTAAAAGGGAGGGCTTTGGGCTGCTCTGGCGTTTTCGGTGCTGATTGCCTGCGGAGGAGGTGAGAATTGAACTGCAGAAGAGCGATTACCTTTCTATGCACTCCCCAAATGCCCATTACTGTGGTATCCATCAGGACGGGCAATGAGTCCCGGGAGGGGGGGGACTGTCTGCCCCTGGCTGCCACCAGCTCCAGCTTTTTAGTGTCAACTTCACACCAAAAGTACGAAAAGAGGTGGACAAAGGGCAGCTCCCCGGCCCTGTCCCTCAGGGATGCACCCGGTGAAGCATATCCCTGCTTTTTAACCTGGGTACAGGCAGGGAGTCTTCCAGGAAACGAGCAAAACCCCATTCCATCCACTTTTTCATCATAAACGCCCCAAAGCACGTACCAGCTGTGTAATTACAGTGCTGTTACATAAAGTGGCCCCTAATTTGCCATGTAATTACAGCGTGCCATGCTTTGATATGCCTTATAAAATGAAGGGATAACCCAGTCTCATGCTGGAATGCTGCACTCGAGCTCTCCAGAGCCATCCCACTGTCCCAAATCCGTGGCAGATTCCTGGCAGGGAGGCAGCAAGTGGCTGTGACTCCAACGGGACTGTGGCACCCTGAGTTTTACCAGGGGATTATCACAGAATCCCGGAATGGTTTGGGTTGGAAGAGACCTCAAAGCCCATGGCATTCCACTCCCTGCCATGAGCAGGGACACCTTCCACCAGCCCAGGTGGCTCCAAGTCCAAGCTGGCCTGGAACACTTCCAGGGATAGGGCAACCACAGCTTCTCCAGGAGCCAGGTTTGGAGGATGCTGCTGTCAAAGAGCAGCCACTGCACCCTCTGGAATGGATCCTGTGATGGGCTGGGGGGCAGCAGGGTCAGCTTTGGGGTGCTGTGGTTGGACCTGGGATTACAGTTTGATGCCGGAGGGGAAGTGGAAGGTGGGATGATGTTCCTGTGCAGTTGCTGTTTCGGTGAGAGCAGACACATCTCTGGCACTGGGGGGAGAGGTGGGTGTGAGTGAGACCACACTTTGTCTGGATACCCTTCAAGGGTGTAAACTTGCAGATCTGTCACCCCAACTGGCTCTTGTCAGTTGTGGCACCAGGATCAGCTGGGATTTGGGGGAAGAAAGGAACAAATCCAGGTGGATCTGTCCCAGATAAGGCAAGAGGGTCTTTCCTTTTTGCACTGTCAGGTGCTCCTTGCATGGGCACAAGGTGAGCAAATGACACGATTTAGGAGAGCAAGTGTCACTGCTGTCCCTGATCCAAAGGATGGAGCTCCTGACATCCTCCATCCTCCAGGCTTCCAAATTTTGCTTGGTGGAGCACCTGTGCTGAGTAGGATGGAACCAGGGACTAACTGGGTGAAGAAGGAGGGGATGCTCTGCCTTATTGAGCACTAAACCCCCCTAGAGCCAGGGACTGACTTCATTTCCCTGGTGGATCCCCATGAAAACTGAGATCTTCCTTATGGGTGCAAGATTGTGCCTCTGCAGGTCAAGCCCTGACTCCCCAGTTTGCTTTTGGATTGTGAGCCAGTTCTCAGCTTGTCCACAGCAGTGTCTCCCCCTGACTCCAGGGCTCCATGCCCTGATCCAGCGTGATGCCTGATCCCCGCAGAAGCCAGTGGGACAAATCTGTAGCTGATACAAACTGTGCATCTGTCTCACAGCCAGGAACTGGGCCTGAATCCCCCTCTTTTTTAAACCCACGACATAGCTATCCATCTCAGCCCTTTTGTTCCTCTTCCGTGACTAAGCTGCTCGCTGCCTGTGTTTCTTTTTTTTCCCCTCATTGTGTAGTTTATAATCTTCCAACTAGATACAGAAAAAAATTTGTTTGCAGAGCTGGCCAAGAAGGCTCTGGTTTCCCTGGCGCGGGGCCATGCTTACATCTCCAGTCAAAATACTGCTGGTTAAACAATAAATATTTATTGATTCTCCTACAAGCTCCTACATTTTTCCCAGGTGCAGTGGAATTTGAGGTGGGGGGGAAGCACTTGAGTCCTGCCCATGGCAAAATTGGGAGATGGCTCCAGAGATAACAACTCTCAAGTGCCAGATTTTCCGATGCAAAGGTGACCCTTGGAAAGCTGGGATGAGTCCTGCTGTACAGCCCTGCTCATGCAGCCTGGAGATCTGCTCTCATTCCGCATCCCAGCTTCCCCAGGTCTGAGGATTTGTGCCTGCAGGCTTTGGTGGTAACGATGGGAGAATGTGGAAATCTACAGGTCGTTTCTGTGCCTGAATAGCCTCGAACAGGGGAAAGACACAGTCTGGGGTGGATGCAGAGTTGGATGCCTGGTCTGGAGAGATGCCAGAAAAGAATTCAATCACAGACTTCCAGAATGGTTTGGGCTGAAAGGGACCTTAAAGCTCATCCAGGTGTCCAGCAGGGACACCTTCCACTAGACCAGGCTGCTCAGGGCCCCATCCAGCCTTGAACACTCCCAGGGTGGTTTCAGTTTTAATTTGGTTAAAAGGCTCAGTCTGGGTCACAGACACCCCAGATGTGAGGCCTGAGCTGTTCACAGGCTGCAAATGTTGGCTTTCAAAGCCTGAGCTCCTGCAAATCTGCTTGTGCTGAAGTGAAGGCAGAGTCCTTGGTGCTGTATCCAGACCTGCTCCAAGGTGTTTGTTCCTCCTCCGGTGTGGTGGGAGCTCGGAGTAACTTACTCAGCCCTGGCTGGGCCTCTTTCTGAACTGTGAGATAAAACTGGACATTTTTATGCTGTTCTGGGTTTTTTTTTCCACCCAGCTGGCAAAAACCTAAGACCTGGTTTGCTCCTGTATGCTGGGAACAGCCGTGTGAAGACCAGGCAGGTGATAAGTTTTTCCCTGTCACCTCCCCTGGTTTTGCTGACCAGGCACAATTTCTTGGCTCTCTCCATCCATGGCCAGCTCTGTGCACTGAGCAGGTGGACCTGATGTTTGCAGGAAAGCAGGACGCTGCCTCAGTCCCACATCTGGTTCCTGTAGCCACACAGCCTGTGGAGAAATGGAACCTGCCAGCAAAGTGTTACAAATGCACCAAGAAACAGCAGCTTGCTTTCCCAGGGAGGAAAATCCCCTCATTTCTGTGGCTCCCTCTGGTTTGGGAATGACAATTGAAGTCTCTGGCAGTTGTGGATTGGGAAGTGCAAAGTCACCGAGCTCTGTCTGGGTCTGAGCTGGTTGGGCTCTGGAGCTGCAATTCCCATCCCCATCCCCTCCCGATTAGTGCTGGGCACAACAGCAATCCTTGCTCCAGGAATCCCCTGCTTTCCAGCTTTTTTTCTCCCGTTTAACCCTTTCCTATCATGCCAGAAGAGGCAGAGAGCTCCAGCTCAGGTGTTAGTGGGGCTGCATCGTGCCCTGGCAGGGTTGGCAGGGAGGATTGCTCTCCTCTGGGATGTGCTGTGTGTGCAGGGTGTCTCCCTGCTGCATCCCACATTTCTGGGATGGCTGTGGAGCTGCAGGCTGCCTGCTCACCCCAGCTGAGCGCTCCGAGCTTGTTAATGAACAAAACGCATTTTCTTCCACGGAGGGGATTTTAAATTGGCTCCACATGGATTCTGTACGTTGTTGTCGCACTTTCCCGGAGGGTGATGGCAAGAGCAGGAATGTGGGGTTGATGAAAGAAGCCAGACACTGAGTCAAAAGCAGAGCGACTCCCCCTCTCCCCTCTCGGTGCCCCCTCTCCCCCCATCCCATTTCAAATACTTGACGTGAATCCAAGGCATTCTTCAGATGGCTGGTGGGGAGTGCAGCAGCCAGCCAGCGGGTCTGGGCTTCTTTTTTTATAACACAGCTTTTTTTTAGTGCATTTGGGCCTCTGACCCCCAAAGATGTTGAGGAAAGGCTTGGTGAGACCTGGTTTTAGGGGAAACTGAGCCACAATGTTCCCATTTTGCTGCAGCAGGGAGGTGGGAGCATCCCCAGTGTGCTCCAGGTCTCCCTCTATTTGTAGGAGAGGTTCTTCCATGGTTTGTGTTCAGCTGAGCTTCACTTCCCTGGCTCCTCCACCTGGACCCATCCCAGTTTCCTGAGTGACTGATCTGGGCTGGGAGCTGGACTGGGGGAGGCTCCCTCCAGGAACCAAGTGTCCCCCACAGCAGGATGAGGGCTGTGTGTCCTCACAGTAGCTGGGCTTTCCACTGGGATGCTGCCTCTCCTGGGATATCCTCTGGCTGAAACTGCTGACTAAGGGAAAGCTGCCACTGGTGCTGCAGAGAACACCAAAAACCTGGAGCCAGACACTGGGCACTACTCTGGGGGTTGTTTTCTCTTGTTTCCCCCCCCTCGTCAGCACCATTTATCACAATAATCAAACTGTGGCTTTGTGACCCACATGAAAGTTTTTTTTCATAGGTGCCTGTGTGTGTTTGTGCAAACCCACTGAATTTTGGTCAGTGCTCTGGAAGCAGCAACGGGGAATTTTTTTTTTCTTACCTTTTAGTTTTGAGAAATTGTTTACCGAAACCTGAACCCTCCAAAGAAACAACTTGCAAAAGCTGAGTAGTCCTGGCTTTTTCCACTGGAAAATTAAAAAAAGATGGAACGGAACACGTGAAATTTTGGTCTTTTTTTTCCCCCCCTTTTCTTCTTTTTTTTACACATTATTGTTAGAAGCTGTTTGAAAATGCAGTGCCAAGTGCTTTCTCTTTTCAAATGCTCGAGGCACGTTACCCAACTGCTCCATGAGGTCAGTAAACACAATTCCTCCTCCTTACAGCTGGAAATGGGGAAAAAACTCCCTTGACTCAACCCCTGGCACCAGCCGCAGGCAGTAGAGGAGCCCAGCAGGTTGGTGGTGCCCTGAGCCCGTGGCATTTCCCAACGCCAGCCTTTTGAAGGATGGCCAAGGGGTTTGGGCTGGATGTCCGAGGGCTGTCCCAGCTTCTGGGAAGGCAGGAGCCGCGGTGGCTCTGGGAAAGTTTGTCTTTCCAGTGTCAGCAGTGGGGTTTCGGAGCTGTCCCGGTAGCTGTTCCTCACGGGGGCTCTTTCCATCCCTTTAAGCGGCTCCAGATTTGAGTTTGGCTCTGAAGGCTGGAACATGAAAGGCCTGTTTGCCTTCGAGCTGGATGACTGTGCTTTCAAAGAGCCCAGCCCGGAGCAGCCGGGGCCATATGGATCCTATAGAGTGACCTGGCTGCCCGGAGCTGCCCAGCGGGAGGAGGGAAGGGGAGGAGGGGCTGCCCCGAGCCCTGGTACCCCCGGGCTGGACCCTCTCACCCTTTGGCACCTTCGGGGGCTGCTGCTTTAATTGGCTTCCAGGCACTCTTTGAAAGCCAAAGTTAGGCTTCAAAAATAAAAAGAAATTAAAAAAGAAGGAAGGAGGTGGGGGGGGGGGAGGGGGGAAAAATAAAAAAGGGAAGGGACCGGTGTGCCTTTAAGAGCGTGCGGAGCTGCTCTCCCCGGGCTGTGACTAACTCCGCGCGTTGCGCAGCGGCAGCGCAGCCCAGGGCGCTGCCAAGCCGGGCTCCAGCCCCAGCCCGAGGCTCCAGAGTCATCGGTCCCCTCCCTCCTCTCACCCCGNCCCAACCCCCCGCACTCCCCATGGCAATTTATTTACTCATCTGCAGGGCACAGCCCCGGCGGTCTCTTGACTCAGCAGTCCGGGGCCGATGGGAGCTGCGGGAGCAAATTCCAGGCAAGAAATAATCTCATGACTTGTCTCGGAAAAGATTGCTCCGAAAAGCTCCCCTTACGGTCACGGAGCGCTCCGTGCCTGCCCCTCCGGCACAGCCCCGGCCGGGCTCCCGATTGCCCAACCTCGGGGAGCCGCGGCCAAGGATCCGAGGGATGCGCTGGACCTTCTGCCTTGGAAAAAGAGGGACGGAGTGGGGGCCCTGGAGTTGGTGCCTGTTCCCCCTGGGACACAGGGCATGGACAGCTGGGGCTGCTTGGCCAGGGCAGGGAGCCCAGGGCTTGGGGATGTGTTTTTCTTCCTCCGCTTTCCAGGGAGGGTTTAAACCCTTTCTTCATTCCCAGGCAATTTGTTTCTCCATTAGTGGTTTTTCCCAGGCACTGGTATTACCTCCAACAGGGCTGGCACCCTCCATGACCTTTGAAGCATATTTATCCTTTTCTTTTTGCCTGTTGGCTTTTTTTCACTCTTCATGCCTCTCATCCTGGTCTTTTTTCCCACCTCCTCCTCCTCATCCAGAGTCACTGGAGTCCCATCCCCTTCTGAAGGCTCTCTGGGAGGTCTGGTCCCATGCCCAGTGCTTTCCCACGGGCACTGGGGATGGGGTAGGATTAGACCAAGTTGGGAATGAAGAATTTTGGAAACCTGCATTTTTCTGGGAGGAAGGCCTCGGGGGTGGGCAGTGCTGCTGAGCTGACAGCTCCTGTGCCTTGTTCTCGCCTAGGATCAAGGCTGGGGATCACACAGCTCCTGGGGCTGTGCCTGCAGGGACACGGGGCTCTGTGGTCATCCTGCCCCCCTGGAATGGTGCTGGTCCAGCACAGCAGCCAGGCTGCCTTTGGAGATGGGGATCCTGGGGAGAGGAACCAGCTCCCTGAGGGATTCACCCTCCAAGCAGCAGGAGCTCCTGAGGGCAGCAGGACATCTCACACTCCCAAACCAACATCCAAGTCCCTGCTGAAGCTCCTCCAATCTTGTTAGGGTTGATGGAGGATTCCTGGAGTTCCTGGCAAGGGCTCCCAGCTCCCGAGTCGCCAAATGACACCCCCCATCCCCTCCTCCATTTCGGCTCCTCCTAAACAGCCTCTTGGCCCGAGCAGCCGAATTCAATCAGCCCTTTCACCATCTGCTCCCAGGCACTTCTGCCGGGGAAGGCTCGGGGCCAGAGAGCCTGTAATTCCTTAATAGCTTCCGGATGCTGCGCGGGGTGGATGTGAGGGCTCAGAGTGTCTCAGCCTCTCTCCCCCCCCAGCCCTCGCTGAGGTTTCCAAGCTCAGGCTTCCTCTGGGCAGAGCTGAGCACCTCCAGCAGCTCTGATTTATCCCTGCCTGCCCTTCACTCTTGGGGCTGAGGCCAATAGGTGACATAATCCCCATCCTGGACAAACCCTGGCTCTGGGATGGGGGTGACTGAAGCTGATGAGGGAGCCCAGTCCATCTTTGGCCGCCTTCCCCAGCTCACTCCCACCTTCATCTTCTCAGGGCTTTGTTTGGCCCCAATCTCTGCACTGGTCCCTTCCCTGGTGGAAAGTTTCCTAGAAGTAGGAGCTGGAAAACAAGACTTTCCCGGGATCAGTTGGGAAAGCCCTTGCTCCTTGTGCACAAGGATCCCAATACTCTGGATGCTACATGAGCAGGAACTCACTGTGGGATGGAGGCGCTTAATCTTGAGGCTCTCCTGGTGTTCCTGGGAAAATCCACTTGCTCTTTTCCTTTGTTCTCTTGTCTGCTTAAAAATTAATGATACCAGGAGGATTGTTCCTGGGAAGTTGTGAAACGAAGTTGGTTTGGCACCGATGTTCCTGAGGCACTCGCTGGCGTGGGCTGGAGAGCTTTGATTCCCAGGGTTCTCCCAGGCCCCATCCTGGCCTCCATCACTGTGGGAGCTGAGCAGTTGGATGGGGGACAGGGAGGTGAAATGGTGTTGGGCTGGCAGGCAGCATCCAGGGATGGCCTTGTCCCTGTCCCCTCCTGCTCCCACATGCGAAGCTGCCCCTTGGCCTGCACAGCTTCCAGGCCAGCCAGGAAAATCCTCCTGTTGGGCTGCTGGGATCATCTGCTGCTGTGCAGAGCCGGTCTCAGGGCTGGGGGTGGGAATGTGAGGGGAGGTGCCCATGGACCTGTCATTTGGTGGCATCAGCAGAGTCACAGCCCCGAGGGCTGTCCAGGCAACCCAGGACATGGGGCTGGCTCAGGTGCCAATGCAGAGGGAGCAGGTCCTTGGCTTTGAGCATCTTTTCCCTCTCCTCTTTGGCTGGTTCCCCCTCCCTCCTGGGAGGTGATGCTGTGCTGGGAGATGCACTTTGTGTAGGAAAGGTGCTTGGAGTGTGCAGGGACTATTGTGAGCCAGTTTGGGTTTGATTTTGGCTGGAGAGGGACTGTTGGGTATATTTGTGAGCCCTGGTGTGGGAGGAGGGACACGCTCAGAGAGGAGGGTGAAGGCACTTGGGACTGCAAATCTTCACGGGGGTAAATCCAGTGATGCCAAGAAGTCAATCCATACCTAGTGCAGGGGAATTGGAGATATGTGGATCAGGGGAATTGGAGGTGTATGGATCATTATCTGCCATCTCTTGGCAGCTGCTAACAGAGCTGACTATTTGCTCTGAGGAATTATAAATAATATTGTTGATTAAAATGATTGATTATCCTGAGTCTAATATTATTTAGGCAGAGCAAACAGTGCTGAGATTTACCAGCTGCTCTCTGACCTCCCAACCCTGATCTGTTTGCAGAAAGCCTGTGCAATTATTTGTGTGATTTCAAAGTTAAATATCCTCAAATCTCCTCTCCTCCTTTGGAAACTGCAGCAGGACAGCTCGGGACGATAAGGGAGGGCAGACCCTGAGTCCTTGTGTGCGGTGGCAGGTCCCTGGGCAGGAAGGGATGAGGGATGTGGGGCCTGACGGTCACCAGGTGAGGACAAGGTGAAGCTCTTGGGCTCCTCTCCTCCTCTGCACATACCAAGTGCTGCTTGCGCTTCCTGGGCAGAGCCCAGACACTCCCTGGTGCATGGAAAAACCAGAGATGATATCAAAGGCTGATAGCAGACAAGGGCTTTCTCTGGGTTAGGCAGCAGTGATCCCTCTGCAATCCATGGGGGATGTGATGCGCCGCAACTTGCACCCTCCCATTGAGCAATCGCCGGGGTTTGTTGCCGGCTCGGCTGTGCAATGTCTGGCTGGCATTGCCCTGGGGGGAAGGGGTGGCCAGGAAGGCTGCGGAGGTGGGGGTGGGACAGGCAGGAATCTGCAGCTGCCGAGTGCTGGGGAAGGGTTTGCCCAGTGCCCCGGGGCAGTGCGTGTGCTCGGGAGCTGACCCGGAGCTGCCCAGCCTCCCTTCCTCCTCATCCTCTGATCCCTTCTGCATCACTGGCTGCATGCTGTGTGCGTCACACGGAGATGTGCCAGGAATGCTGTAGGAATATCCCTTCGTGACCAACAGGCACTTGGGTTGTGTGGACACCAGCAGGCCCAGCCCTTCCAGCTTTAACAAACATTCCTGGTGTGTGAATGGGAGAGTGGAGGAGAGTGACTTTGATGTGGAGCGAGATATTCCAGGGGTTGAACACCATCCCAGCTCCAGGGCACCTCAGGCTGTGTCCTGCCATGTGGGCCCCTCATGTCCATCCTGACGTGGCATTGACTCAGCCTGGGGGCAAGAGCTGAGCCAGGACAGAGATCAGTCTGCAGGAAAATCAAGGGAAGGTTGGGGAATTCCTTGGGACAGTCAGATTGGAGGTGTTTGGCCGAGTATCTGTCTGTCTAATCCCTTCCCAAGGCAAGGAAAATTGAGGCTCCTTTTCAGAGCCAATGGGTTCCCAGCAGCAGGAACATCTGGGCACTCCATCAGAAGTGTGTCATGTATTGGTGATGGGGCTTTATTCAGGGCATGGAGTCATTTCACATGGATCATTGAGGTTGTGGGATGAAACCATCCTGAGCTGTGAGGTCATGAGTAGCTGCTTTCAAAATGTGTTGGCACAGTGCGTCCCTCAGGTGTGTTGGAGCCGACTTGGAGTGGTTGGAATCTCTGTGGGGTGAGAAAAGAGCTCAGCTTGAGTGAAGGTTCCTTGGCCCTTATCCCTGTTTGAGGGGACAGCCCTGCCAAGATATCTCAGCCTTCCCTTTTCACACTTCCCATCCTGACAGCATCTTCCTTGCACAATGTTCTGCCAAATTACCCTCAACCCAGCCTTGCAAAATCCCTGCTCTCCTTGCTGGGAGACTGTCACGTGTGGTTTGGCAGCTCCAGCCTGGAGCAAGCAGCTGGAAGTGTTGGAGCAGAATTCCCTTTGTGTCTGTCCCTATTGCTGGATGATGGAGAGGGAGATTAAAAGCTGCAGAAGAGAGTGAGGGTTTGTTTGGATGTAGAAATGCTTGGTGTGATTACAGTAGTTCTTGGTAGCATCCCATGTGTGCTTCTGCAGTCCAGGAAAAATCAATGTCAGAATACTGGGATGGTTCTCTTTGGGTAAAACCTCCAGTCCCATCCCTTCTTCATCGAAGATGCCAGAAATGGCATCATCAGCCAGAGATTTGAGGTGAGAGCCACAGAATTCCTGGTTTTAACCTGGCTGGAAAAAAATGTGAGCTCTTGCAGATGGGTGTGGATGACCTTGCCCACTGTCTCCTCCACAGAGTGCCAGAGCCCAGCCTGGAATTACTTTGGGAGGGCTCAGGCTGTGCTCCCATGGCCGTGGAAGCCTCTGGGGCAGTGAAGCCCTGAGGGCTCCCAGCCCAGCCCGAGGAGAGCAGGAATTTCAAGAGGTTTCTGGTGGCAGGCGTGAGCCATGTGAATACCTCGGGCACCCTGCCAGGAGCAAATGAATATCTGGCTGTTTGTTCCCTGGCGATCCTGGGCTTCGGAGGGTTTTTTTCCCCTCCTTTTTTTTTTAATTTTATTTTTTTCTCATTGCTGTTGAGCAATTGGAGCTCTGTGGGGTGTGAGGAGCCGGGTTTTGTTCGCAGAGCAGCATCTCCCAGAGGTGGAGCAGCTGCCACGGGCATGCCCTGGGCTGGCTGTTTACACTTGACCTCCTTGCAGTCGGGCTGGGTGTCCATTACAGGCTTTGCTGAGCCCACCCCACACTCGTGTGTGCCTGTGCCCGGGGATTAGAGCTCTTTAGCAGCGTGGTTAGCAGGGATTAGGGTGAATTATCCCAGGGGAAGCATGTCTCACAGGTTTGCAGCAGGCTGGGAGTGCCCTCCCAGCCCTGCTGAGGAACGATCCGAGGCAAACAAGCCTGAAAATGAGATGCTAATCCTGCCTCCAGAGGGGACGCCCCTTGGGTGATGTTCCATTGGGGAAGCGGGAGGATGAAGGGTGTTGAGGCTGCGAGGAGAGGCTTTGACTCCCCAGCAGGAGGGGTTTGCGCACATGGAGGTTGTTTCTCGCTGGAGATCAACCTCTGCAGGGGTTTAATTAACCTGGACTTTGACATCAGACCGGGGGTGGGTCAGAGAAGACTTGCATAAGTTTTCAGTTGTGATGCTGTTAAATCTGAAGTGACTTCAGAAGCTGTTTCGAGGTGATTCAAGAGTGTTTACCAGTGTGGGAGGGTCCTGAGCTGAGCTAATTGTGGTGCTGGGGTTAGTCATGCCAGCCTTGTAGCACCTTGCCTTGGAATCATGGAATCCCAGAATGGTTTGGGTTGGAAGGAACCTTACAGCTCATCTTGTTTTGTGGGCAGGACCACCTTCCACCAGCCCAGGTTGCTCCCAGCCCCATCCAACTGGCCTTGCACACTTCCAGGAATGGGGCAGCCACAGCTTCTCTGGGGAACACTGATGAAATTTTTTTTGATGAAAAACCTTTTTGCCAAGTGCTGTTAAACTGTGGCCACTTTCTCCAACCTCAGAGGTGGCCACATCTCCTCAGTGCTTGCTTTTATCCATCTGTGCTTCTTCCAGCAGCTGAAATGGGGAGAATAGAGTGAACCCCCAGTCGAGGGAAGATGAGCAATAGGCCCTGTCCCTGCTGCTGAGCTGGGGAACTTTCCTGTAATTGCAGCCAGTGTTTACTCAAGTGCTGTGGTTTTGCTCAGCTTCAGCCCTGGGGTTTCTCTAACACTTGGTTCCCTCCTCTCTCCCACAAAAGCCATGGAGGATGGAGAGACCTGACCACCAGGCTGTTCCCCTGCAAGCTCCTGGGACTCTTAGGGATGCTGCTTTCCCAGGATTGCCATCCAACACCCACACTGTAAAGCTGGGAGAGAGAGAGGGAGGAGAAGGAGCTGGAGCGGCTTTGGGGTGGTGGCTGCAGCATCTTCCACCTGCTGGTGCTGCTGCCTGGTTCCTCACCAGCTGCAAGACAAGCAGAGCCCAAACCAGCCCTCCCTCCCCTTTGGGTTGTTCTGTGTCCAGTTTTCCACGTGTGGAGCATCCCGACACCTCAGCTGAACCTTCCCCCTTCCTCGCTCCCACTCAAGTGCCAAGAGTCCAAACTTGGGAAGAACTGCTTTTATCTGCATTTAGGGAAGACAGTTTTGAGGCCCTTTTTCTAGGGGAAGAGCTGGCCCCAAGACACACCACATCTCCATAAGAAAGCTGCTGAAGGCCGGAAAAAAGCCGGCTTTGTTGGGCTTTCTGCAGCGCTAAGCACTGTGGGCTTTCGGTTTCCTCTCTTGTTTTTCTCTTGAAGCCCAGCTTTCATCTCAGAGTATTTATTTTTCACTGCTTGAAGGAGGAAAAAAAAAAAAGACTTATTTTTCTTTTTCTTTCTTTTTTTTTTTCGAAAAGAAATATATTTATTTTAAATTAAAATAGCAAATGTCTGTGCTTTTTATGCTGTCCCTTGCAGAGGGAAGCGGGGCTGGTCTCTGGTGAGTTGCTGCAGGAAGGGGAAACAAATCTCCCCTTCTCCCATCCCATCCCCACATCCCCAGCAAACACCTCTCCCTGTGCTCACCCCCGTTCTCCACCCACCCTTGCTTCCCAGGTTTCCTTGTGGTCCCTTCTTTCCAGCTTTCTGTCCCACTTTCCCTTTCCCCCCTCGAATTTTGTTGCCCTTTGGGTCCGAGGAGCCCTAATTGGAACAGGCCGGCTCCTCTCCTGCTTCCTGCGTGGGAGTGAGAGGCAACGCTTGTGAAAACAGTTCAAAAGTGCAGACAAATTTTTGCCTAATCCTGCCTAAATAACAGGGGGCTCAGCCGGGGTTATTTGCCCGGGTGTCCCGGCTCCAGAGCGGGGGCACCTGGCAGAGGAGAAGGTGCCCGAGGGGCTGGAGGTGCCTGGTGGTGCTGGAGAGCTGAGATGGGGCCGTGGTGCCCCCTCAGTGCCCGGGTGCCTCAGTGGGGAGCGTGGGAAGGGTCTGGGCTCCCGGCCCCCCTCTCCCCAGCCTCCTCTGATCCTGAGAAAGGTTTCCCTGCTGTTGAACCCTCCCAGCTGGGGGACGTTGGGAAATCTGCGCTTCAGCTTCCCCCGTCTGCCCTCCTTTGGATCCTCGGAAGGCTGGGATAGAGGGGCTCGGCACGACAAGGAGATGAGCTTGGGCAGTGTCAGGCTTGGGCTGGGCTNNNTGGCAGGCTGGGGGGGGGGCGGGGGGGGGGGGGGGTTGTGGTCCTGGACTCACTGTGGGCTCGTGGGAAGAGGGTGGGAGAGCGAATCCTTGTCACTCCTTCTGAGAAACTCCTGCTCCATCAGGGTCATCTGGAGATAGAGGGACATCCTGGACCATGGGGTGCTCCAGGTGGGCTCAAGGAGGAGCTCAGCTGGCTCAGGGCTCAAGGACTGAGGTGTTTTGAGGGAGAGAGGCATGAATTCATAGAGCTTTTGGATGCACATCCCAAGGGATGATTTTTCTTGACTCTTGTCAAATGGTCTTGTTTGAAACCAAGAGATGTTTTCTCCCAAACTTAATCATGGAATTGTAGAATGGTTTGAGTGGGAAAGGATCTTGAGGACCATCTTGTTCCACCCCCTGCCATGGGCAGGGACACCCCTCACTAAATCAAGTTGCTCCAAGCCCTGTCCAACCTGGCCTTGGACACTTCCAGGCATGGGGCAGCCACAGCTTCTCTGGGCAATCTGTGCCAGGGCTTCTCACAGGGAAGAATCTCTTCCTAAAATCTAATCTCAATCTACCCTGTTTTGTTTTTAAGCCATCCTCCCTTGTCCCTGTGCCAAGCTACCAAAGGGCCTGAAATCCTCACGTTCTCATCCTGCTCCAGGGCTGGGAAGGGGAGGATGAGCACACTGGGCACACTGGAGTCCTGACCTTGCTGTCCATCCATCAGACCAGGGCAGGGTCAGGTGGCTCCACTGTGACCCTCAGTACATCCACGTAACACAGGATTCCGGGTGGAACAGCAGGACCAGCCAAGGACACTCTGGGGCTTTGATGGAAAAAAAAGTGAGTGGCCGAGGGGAGATTTGAGGAGTCACTGACCCTGAGTGGGAACTCGAGTGAAAAATGACTTTGCTCCCATCCTTCTGCTCAGAATATCTTTTTCTTTTTTTTCCCCTTTGCTGCCATTTATTTTCCTTGTGCAATCAGATGCTTTGGCGTGCAGAGGAGATTCTTGCGTTTTAAGGTCAAAATCCCTAAAGTTTGTAAATCCCAGTCTTTTAAAAAGATCAGATGTGTGGAAATAGTTTATACATGGGGAGCCTGGGGAGAGCAGAGCGGGAATTTGGCTGGGAGATGAACTGGGTGATCTGAGCCTCTTTGCTGGGGGTTTTCTCTCAGTGTGGCACAAGTGGGATGGGGGGGAGGTTTGGGCAGATCTCTCATAGCACAGAACCCAGCTCAGGCTGCAGAGCTGCCTCTGGGCAGTGGCAGGGCTGTTCTTGAGCTCTTGTCTTTCTGAAATCCCATCCCAAGGGATGTCAGGGAGCTGGTTTGCTGAAGCCACTGAGCCCCCAGATCCCTGCTGGCCTTGGAAAGCTGCAGCCAGATGAGGAGTTATCCCTCTCTGCCTCCCTCATGGGAGGCAGATTACTTCTCTGTGCTCCACAGATGCTGGAGTTGCTGGTGACACAGTTTTCCAGGGTGAGACACAGTTTTCCAGGGTGACTGCAACTCCTGTTAGTACTTAAAAATCAAACCATGACACCCTGTGTGGTGTCCCAGGAGGAAAATCAAAGGCAGTTCCCTGTCAGAGCAGCAGCCCAGGAGGAGGACGTGGCATCCAGGCAGGAATGCACGTGGCAGCCGTGTCAGGGAGGCTTTGATGGGGGTCATAAAACCCCCCAGAAAACTGTGGTTGCCTGGACCCTGCTGCTGTACTTGCTTTTTGGATTGAAGCCCTGCAATGCCTTAGCTGAGCTTAGGTGTAACAGCTGGGTGTGTGTGTGTGTGTGCACTCTGAGGGGCACAAAAGGAGGAGGGGCTTTATTTGGGCAAGGTTTGATTAAAATCTTGGAAAGAGGTTTCAGATGGCAGTGAAAGATGATACCAGGAGAGCCAAGCCTGAGCTGCTGCTTTTGTTCCCAAAATTCTGCTTGGCTCTGAGCTTTAGGCAGCCCAGACTGAAGGTGAAGGGCTGGAGGACGTTGCCAGGGCTGGATTCTCCTTTCTGGGAAGGAACTTCCCACCCTCAGCAAAGCTCATAGAGTTATAAAGTATCCCAAGTTGGAAGGGCCCCCCAAGGATCATCCAGTGCAGCTCCTGACCCTGCACAGGCCCATCCCCAGGTTACATCAGGCAGAGCTGGGTGAAGCCCATCGTGCTGCCAAACCCAAAAGAAAACGGTAACAAACGATTAACCAAGAAAATTAACAAACAAAATGATACTTAAGTAAATTCAGTATCTCCAAACCAGCAGAATTTAGATTAAAAACTGTCCTTCCCCCGTGTCTTTCTCGGGTCACAAAGCCCAGCCTTGTCCACAAACACATCTGCAGAGCTTTACACTCACGTTTGCTTTTCCCTGGGTGAGTTTTACCGAGCTGTGGGACACTACTGACCAAACCAAGGCTTCTGTGAGTGTTTGCAGGCTCAGGGCTTTGGGGCTGGTTTGTCCTCTGCAGAAATTTTAACAAGTAACTACATTCTAAGAGGAAAAAAGAGATGATGTGAAAATCCTGAATCTGCCGAGTACGACACGTTCTGAAGGAGAAGCCTTGAAATGCACAGTTGGGTTGATTTGGTGTTTAAATGGAAATGCTCCTCTGGCATTTTTTATTTTTATTTGAAAACAGGCTGTTTGCTTCTCCATGACCTCTCCCTGGGAATCACTTTTAAGTCTTCCCTGTTTTGACATGTTGTTTGTGCAGAGCTCAGCGTTCACCTTCCTAAACCGAAACCTTATCCCCCCATTGCTGAAAAATTGAGATGGCGGGGATGTACAAACCAACCCCACAAATCCTGCAGGAGAAAACAGGGGGGATCAGGGACAGGGACTTGCTGTTGGGGAGATAAAAATACAATTTTTCACCCTGCCCTGCTGCTCTTGGTGTCTTGCCCAAGGAGGGCAGAACCTCCACACAGGTTAAATTAATGTAAAAATTGGGGTTAGAATGGTTTTCTGAGCCTGACTCTGACTCATCTTCCCATGGCAGTGGGAGCAGGGAACTGCCGTTTAACCAGGCAGGGGAGTGGATTCCTGGGTGGTCCCTGTAACCACAGAGCACAGAAAGCAAAGCATTAAAATGTAACATGAGGATGAAGGGAAAGGGACACTGAACCACTTTCTCCCAGTGTTATCTGGAGGCAGCAGATGGGGAACAGAGATAACGAGGGTGGCTGCTCATTTTTCCGTGCCCTCTCCAGCCAAATCCACTAAATAATGAAGTGTCATTTGCCAAACAGCCCCAGAATGTGGTATTTGCTTTCGAAGGTCCTGATTCTGCCACTGTGGCAGCAATCCTGGATTTATGTGGGGAGGAATCGGGCCCCCAGAGACTCTGGTCAGGAATTTTACTGGTCCTGCCCGAGCAAAGAGTCTGCAAATCATTCCTTGAGAGCCTTGGGGACTAATGTAGGAGAAGATGAAATGAAAGGGTGATTTTTGCATGTCTTTTACTTGGGTCTGGGAGATGGAAGGGGCAAAAGTGGAGGCAGGGAAGTCGCTCTGTTTGATTTGATCGTGGAATTGGGTTTGGTGCATCCAGAGGATGATTTGGGGATGCTTTGCATCCTGCTCTCCCTCACCCTGTGCTACAGAGCTGCACATGAGGCTTATCCAGGGAATCACAGCATTCTTTGGGTCCCACATCCACACATTTTTTGAACACTTCAGGGATGGTGACTCCACCACTGCCCTGTAATTCTATTGATCCAACCCTGAGATTCTCACTTGGGAAAAAAGCCCCAACATTGTGTTGTTTGGCCTTTAAATGATGCCTGAGAGTTTGGCTGTGGAGAATGTGAGTACACCAGGAACTCCAGGAACCCCAGGAACAGGAGGCCCAGGAACCTTGTGCCCAGGGGCTGCAGCACTGTCTCCATCCCTGAATCCCTGGTTTACCAGGGATACACTCAGTGCTGCCTGAAACAAGCACTCACCAGCATTTTCCTTAATAAATCACAGCTTGAAAGAGCTTAGAGCAGTGGGAATCCAGAGTGGCATTTCCACAAAACACAGAGTTCTTTTATTTTTCACATCTATGTCCAGATATTCATAAAAACACCAGAGTTTGCCCATGTTGTCATTTTTCCACTGAGTTTTCATGGAAAAATTTCCACTAGGCCACAGTGCTAAACCAAGCTCAGGTGGAAGATTTCCATATGGGGCCAATAAAGTTCATTTTTTGAGATGATGGTTGTACTTCCTTCTCCATCAAAGTTGTTTTTCAGGAATACTTAAAATATAGGAAAAAGAGCCAAACTTTTATTCAGATTTTTTTCTCAACTGATTGCTTTTGTTTATGAAACTCTCTGGCCACAAATATCTGCCTCCTTCCAAATTCAAAAATGAAATTAAAAATAAGGACTGGAAGAGGCTTGCTTCTCTTCAGGACTTACTCCAGGCCTGGCTCTTGGCTTGTTCCTGCTCTCCCAAGGGATGGCTGAGCTCCTTCATGACTCACTCAAACCACGTCACTCCGTGTATGATGTAACTCCATGTTAATGTGGGATTTTCCAGCTCTTTGTTTTCCCTCCCTCACTCCTCAAATGGGCTTTCTGCTGGTTCTCCATCCTGCCTCAGCCTGCTGTCAGTTCCCTTTTTCATAAAATCACAGAATCAAGGAATTGATTGGGTTGGAAGGGACCTTAAAGCTTATCTTGTTCCACCCCCTGCCATGGGCAGCGACACCTTCCACTATCCCAAGTTGCTCCAAGCCCTGTCCAAGTTGGCCTGGAACACTTCCAGGGAAGGGGCAGCCACAGCTTCTCTGGCCAGCCTGTGGCTGGGCCTCACCATCCTCACAGAGAAGAATTTTCTAGGATAAAGAATTTTCTAGGATTCTTTAATTTTTTTCCTTGCTTTTCCTTGGAGACAATGTGGGGATGCTTTTCTCCCTCTTTCTTGCTCATGTTGGTGTGGAATTCTTTACCTTCCTCGTGTCAGCCATCTCCCAGGCTCCAGAAGTCGGATGATGAAGCCCAGCAGGTTGATGCCTGGAAAGGTCTTTGATATCATTGTCCAGTAAAACATTCCAGTGGTGTACGGAGACCATGGGCACCACGTCACCTGGCCAACATGACTCCTGCCATCTTTCCCAGTTCTGTGTCCTCATGGCCATGTTTTTCTCCTGTTTCTTCCAGATATGGAATGTGCAGATGTGCCTTTATTAACTCCCAGCAGCAAGGAAATGATGTCTCAGGCATTGAAAGCCACATTCAGCGGCTTCGCCAAGGAGCAGCAACGGCTGGGAATTCCCAAAGGTAAGGCTTGGTTTTCCCAGTGAGGAACCATGGTATCCACAGGGATTGTGTCCTCCTGTCAGGCTGTTTGGAATTCTCTATGTCTGCCATCCCTTTGTTGGTTCTAGTCAGGTGGTATTGCCTGGAAAAATGCTGTAAGGGTTGTAAGCCCTTAAACAATCCTGTTTGGTTTATGTGCTACCACCAGATGTGACAACAGATTTCACTGACATTCCATTAAAAAAGTTGTGCTTCAGCTGAAATGGGAGCCATTTCCTTACCTGGGACTAGTTCTCACCTTGTGTTTGATGGTTGTTCCTAATCCCAGTATGTTGGTTTTTACCTTATCCCAGATATGTTCTGGATCTCCTTGTCCTTGACAGCTCATCTCCACTACCTGGAGAAACAAAGGCTGGTGACAGGGAGAAACTGAGAAAACTGGAGAAATGGGTGGGAGGAGGGGGTCGGAGAGGTGATGGGATATTTAAAAGCCCAAGCTCATTCCTTGGCTGAAATACGTCAGCACTAGGACTGATCCAAGCTGGGTGTGGTGCTCCCTCACCACCCTGGTGCCAGTGGGCTGACAGTGTCTGTAGGTTGAGCTCTGTGGGTGCCCTGTTTTCCTGGGAAAGCTGCCTGTGGTTGCTCAGTAACGGATCCCTCCTGCCCCTCCTGCTCAGATCCCCAGCAGTGGACGGAGACGCACGTGCGGGACTGGGTGATGTGGGCGGTGAACGAGTTCAGCCTGAAGGAAGTGGATTTCCAGAAGTTTTGCATGAACGGAGCTGCCCTCTGTGCCCTGGGCAAGGAATGCTTCCTGGAGCTAGCCCCTGACTTTGTGGGAGATATCCTTTGGGAACATCTGGAGATCTTGCAGAAAGGTGAGTCCTGGAGTCTCCAGGGGGAATGATGGATGCTGTCCTGGCCAGCCTGATTGTGGGGCTTTCCAAGGACCAATGAGAGGTTCGCCTTGGGCTTTAGTTCTAGAAAAGGAGGTCTTTCAAAGCCCAGCTTTCCAGCAGGATTCCAAACAGGCATCCCAGCTGGTAGTGGGCAACGCAAATCCTAGTGCTGCTTGAAAGGGGCAGAGTGTTTGTGCTGGACTCTTGGCAGGAACCCACAGTGGGCAGGGACACTCTGCCTGCCTGGAATCCATGGTGGGATTTTCCAAAGCAATTTCCTCAGCTTGTTCAGCTCCTGTTGTGAATTTTAGCGTTTCCTCCAGGAGAACTGGGTAGGGCAATACAGCCAAAATCCCACCCTCATTTCCCAGAGGTGATTAGAAGCTGCTTTGCTTTGTTTTGTGTCCCAGAAATTACATTTTTGGGAGGAGAAGCCATCTCTGCCATTCCCTGTGTGAGAGCACCTAAGGGCATTAAGGATCATTCAGTGGCGACACACGAATTGATTTTGGCTGTTGATTTTCAGTGTCTGGACCCCCAAGAAACATTGGGATGGTTTCTAAGGAGCAGGAGAGGAACTGAACACCTGAGCCAAGAGCAGGAGCAGCAGCACACCTGAGCTCCTTTTCCAGTCCTTTTTGTGCAGAGCTATTTGCTTTCCTGGAATATCCCCTATGCTGTCCTACTGACCCTGGTGGCAGGAAGGGGAGGGGGAGCACAATTATTCCTTCCAGGAAACCATTGACAAATGGATGTTAATTGCCAATTACTAATTTTACTGCTACCTGTGGTTTGCAAGAGGTAAACACGGCTCTTCCCGGGCTCTGGGCAGGACAGGCTGTTTTTTCTGCTCTTTCACTCTATATCTGGACTGTTCTTGTTTTGCATGTTTTTTATTGAGTGCTTATAGCAACAGCAAGCACTTTAACCAAACAAAGCAAAACCTTGTGGTCAGCCCCACTTCTCCTCGGTCTAAGCCATGGCTTATACCTTCCCACAGCCCTTCTCCACTGGTGTCCCTGCCCTTGGCAGGGCTTGGAACCAGGTGGTCTTTAAGCTCCTTTCCAACTCAACCCATCTTAGGACTCAGTAGTTCCATGACT
This sequence comes from Serilophus lunatus, assembly GCA_013399895.1. Taxonomy (NCBI): domain Eukaryota; kingdom Metazoa; phylum Chordata; class Aves; order Passeriformes; family Eurylaimidae; genus Serilophus; species Serilophus lunatus. The sequence continues at coordinate 1,585,531 of VXBA01003539.1, forward strand.
TTTTGGGCTGTAACCCACTGGACGTGCTGCAGGTACTGGCTGAGGCATCAGAGCTGGGTGTGCAGTTCCTTCCTGCAGATTCCCCACACTTGGTGCTGTAATTTCACAGGAAAGTGGGAATCATTTTTCCATAAACACTGACACACAACGGTGTTCAGACATTGCAGCTTTCATGATGCAAAAGGTCTGGGATAGAAAGGAGCTTTTACAAAAAAGCTGGAAATCTTTGTGCCTGTTCCAACTCTTCTTCCAAAAGGATGGAAAAGAGTAAAGGTGAATTTTTGTGTCTCTGCACTGTTGGTGTAGCCCTGCAACCAAGAAATCTCCCTTCTGTGTTTGGCTTTACTGGTGACTTAGTCACTCTTGCACAAGCTGAGCCCTCGCTCCTCTGGTGGGTTCTGAACACGTTTCCCAGCAGGGAAGATCTGTGAAGTATTGGGAGGGTCACTAAGAGCTTCCAAGAAAGAACCCCGAGGACTGGTTTCTGTGCCTGTAAGTCATGGGGCTCATTTTAGTGGTAGCACGTCTCCAGCCCCCGACAAGAGCTGGGCTGTGCTGGTGCTGTGCAAACAGAACTGGAAAGTTGTCCCTGCTCCATCTCTCCCCACGCAGGAGGAGATTTGAGGATCTCCACTTTGCACCTGGGGTTGGGATGTGTGGAGACATCAAGGTGACTCCAGGCTCAGCCATGGGTCCAACTTGTCCCTCCATCCTCCTCAGCCACCCACTGTCATCCCCTGGGGGTGTTGCTGTTGGGAGTGGTGGTTAATCCCAAAATGTTTGGCTGTACCTGTCCCATCATCCTGGGGTCGTGCTGGGACTGGCTGTGACCTCTCTGTCCCCCGGGCTCTGAGTGACTCACGTACCACAGGCTGCTCAGGGTTATAAAAAGGCAGCAGATGGGTGACTTTTCCCTGCATGGATTTGGGTATTTTCAGGCCTATTTCTCCCAATTTCTTCCTAAAATAACCTGCTCAGTTACCAGCAGTCAGCAGTGCCCTCCACTTGCCTGTAAGCTCAAGGTTGCTCTCCTGCTCTGTGGTCACCCACCCTGTCCCTTGGCAGCCACCGTGGGGAGAGGAAAAGAGCTTCTCTCATTAGTTCTCTCTGTTTGCACAAACCCTCCTTTTGTTAGAGAATATTTTCCACCCTGCAATCCCCAGGAGAGAGGGCCAAAATTAGGCTCCTCACAAGCGAACGCGCGTTATCTTCGCTTGGCTTCTCTTGAGCCTCAGCAGAAATAAACCCAGAGCTGGCTGGGGGAAGGAGGTTATTTTGGTTGCCCTCTGCAAAGGAAAGAAAATCTCCCATGCCAGGATCTGTGCCCACAATGCCATGTTGGAATGAGTCAGGTGTTAATGGAAAAACTGGTCAGGGTGGGAGCTTTGATGTGGGAAAGCAAATCCAGCGCCAAGCCCAGGAGCAGCAAAGTGCTTGGAAAAAGCAACGGGGAGCAGAGAATCTGTGCTATGATGTGCTCCATGCTCTTTCCCAGTGAATTGTGCCTATAGAAAGGCTAAAATTTGGCATTTTGCCCATATATACACAGTGGAGTCTGGGTCAGGTCATGGACAGTGGGATGAAGTGTTTTTGAACATGGCATGTTCTCCCTTGCATCAGGTGCTGCATAGGCTGGGAATTAGCATTAATTAGGGGTTAGAGGAGCTGGGTTTGTTTGTGTAACCCAATCCCTTGCACACACCTACTGCTGGTCTAAAAATAGGGGGTTTTCAGGAAAACAACTGTCCTTGTATGGTGAGTTTTTTTGGGAGCTCACACATGGAAGTGTGATCAGCAACCCCCCAGAGGATGAAAGATGACAAAGACTAAGGCAAGCAAGGAAATGATGCAACTGGTATTTCAGAACCACCTGATTGAGAAAGTTGTTGCTGTTTGGGTTGAGTTGGTTTAAATTTGGCCATACCTGCAGCAAGAATTCCCAAAGGAGCCTGAGGGCATCAAGTTTCTGGCATTTCAGCTCTTCATTAAATTCCCTTCCTTTGAAAGTCTCAGTTTAACCCAGAGGAGGAGCATTTTAGGAAGTTCAGACCTCTCTGTGTTGCAGCAAGTCTTGCAAAGCACAATATGACATTTCCTTCCTTTCCTCTTTGCAGAAGAGGTAAAACCTTACCCAGCAAACGGAGTGAACACGACATATCCCGAATCCCGCTACACTTCCGACTACTTCATTAGTAAGTCTCAATGATCAGTGTCATCCCAGTGCTCCCAGGCATGGAAGTGCCTCCTGGTTGAGATTTGTCTGCACCACATGAGGACTGTGCAAGGTCATGTTGGGTTTTGGGGTTTATTTAGAAGCCATCTGTGTTTTTGGTGGCTGCTTTGAGTGATTTTGCAAGTGGCATTTGTTTAGAGCTGTAGCTCAGCAGATCTTGAAAGAGAGCTCAACACTCCAAACTGCTGGGAATCATTAAAAATGTGTTTAAGAAGGGAGGGGATGGGGAAAGAAGGCTTGATTCTGGATTGTTAGGAAGGAGCCTAGCAAGGAAAGGGATGAGTCCTACACTTCCCATTGCCATTGGTTTGGAGATGTTATTTAAGAACATCTGAAATCTGGGGGAGGGTATTCCTTGAACCATAAAAAATCCCAAATGACCTGAAGACAGGAGATTTAGAAGAAGTGTCAGGGAGAAATTCTGTGCTCAGATGATGGGGAGGCCCTGGCACAGGTTATCCAGAGAAACTGTGGCTGCCTCATCCCTGGAAGTGCCCAAGACCAGATTGGAGAAACCTGGGATAGGGGAAGGTGTCCCATTGCAGGGGGTGGAAACAAGAAGAGCTTTAATCTCCTTTCCAACCCAAACCAATCTGGAATCATGATTCCATGATTCTATGACTTGGTGAGTTGGGATTCCAGACTCTGGCCAGTGAGGAGAGGTTACTGTGGAAATGACTCACCTATTACAACCATCAGAAACTTTTTTGCACTGTGTTTCTGTTGCTGAGACTCCATCCGTCAGGATTTTCCATCTTTTTGCCTACATCAGCTCTCTTGAGAGGAAGCACAATGGTGTTGTTTGAGGATTATTTTGTTAAATTGCTGTGTTTATAAGACACAACTTCTGAAGCTTTTAGAAACCTCACCCAAAACTAGCGCCAGATATTTCATATCCAAAGGCACTGCAGGCCTCACTGTGGATGGGGAGGCTGCAGGGGATGGGGGGTGCTCTGGCTTCTTGGAGCTGGTTGGGTTTGGGTTGGGTTTTGATTGTCCCCTTGTGCCAACAGGTTATGGCATCGAGCACGCCCAGTGTGTGCCTCCCTCCGAGTTCTCCGAGCCCAGCTTCATCACAGAGTCCTACCAGACCCTCCACCCCATCAGCTCCGAGGAGCTGCTGTCCCTCAAGTACGAGAGCGATTATCCCTCGGTGATCCTGCGGGACCCGCTGCCCACGGACCCCCTGCAGACAGACTACTTCACCATCAAGCAGGAGGTGGTGACACCAGACAACATGTGCATGGGACGTGCCAGCCGAGGTAAAGCCGGGTTTAAAGCCGGGATCTGCTTGGATCTTTCCTGTTCTCCCTGCAGGAATGGGAGCGCTGCCTTCTTGGCCGTGGGACACACTGGGGTCACCAGGAGCCATTTCCCAACATGTGTGTCTTCTGGGCTTGGATTCCCTGGTGGCTTTGAGCCTTCCCTGCCTTTCTCTCCTGGGAAAACATGAAGAGGGTCTTTCTTTTCTCTCCTCCGCTGTGTGTTTTTACAACATCTGCAAAAATGCAGCGTTTATGGTGCTGTGCTTTGATGTCAAACCCCAGTGAAACTGAAATAAGCTTTAAGGTTATTAGGGAGGACAAACTGCTGTGTGCTTGTATAAATCCCATTTTTTAGGAGACCTCTCAAACCCCCCCCAAATTCTTCACGAGTTCTCATCAGGAATTACTGTCCACAGCTCCGAAGAGTTTTAAACTCAGTGGTCCAAAGTCTTTCTCCATTATCGCCATGGATTTTGATGGCTGCTTGCTTGAATTACTGTGATGAACCCAAGCCCTGGGCTCTGTTAGGAGGTACAGATGTCAAAGGCTGAGTCAGCAGCAGAGCTGAAGGACCCCCTGAATCCTCCTGCTGCAGCCTGACATCTCCAAAGAGTTAGAGGTACATGATTCCCATTTGAGATGATGGGATTTAAACACCTAAACACTTTGCAGGATCTGAGCCCAAATACCTTTACAATTAATATTATTAAATTGGAACACATGGGGCCCAGATGTCCCAGTGCTTTGTAGCCATAGGCCTTGATGAAGGCTGAGGATCTGCCTCACAGTCTCTATTCAGAACAAAAGTTTCATCCACAGAGCTCAAAGTCACTGACAAAGGGGTCTCATTATCTCCTGATTCCAGGTAGAAAACCTGAGGCACAGGGAAGGGATCTGCCCTGCCCTCACCCCCTGAACAGAATCCAGGTGTCCCCAGGCCTACAATTCATTAGAGTGATGTGTTGCTGTTAGCCAGGTTTGATGTTGAATGTTTCAACCCATTTATCCAGCCCCACAGGCTGAGCATGTTCTGCCTCCCTGGGAGGGAACAGCAGCTTTGCATTGCACATTCCTGCCTCATTTTAAGCTTCTCATTCTTTTTTCCAGTCTGGGACAGTTAATAACAGGGAAGTTATTATTCATATTATTACCTCTCCTTCTGAGAGAGGTGACCTGGATGAGCCAGAAGGGCAGGGGGTTATAATAATTTTGGGTAAACTGTTTCTGGAGTTGTTTTTCTGCCAAAATTTCATCAGTGTCTTTCCCTTTTCTTGATCTTTCCTTTGACACGGGTGACTTCATAATTCTCACTGAAATGCAATGGTTCAGGAAGGCTTTGGCAATTGTACCTTGAGCCTGTGCTCAGTGACAAACCTAGAAATTATTTCAGGGACGGGCAGAAAGAGCCCTTACTGCTGTTGTTAGCAAAGACTTCAATATACTGATTCCAACAGGCTGTGCTCACACTTCCACTACATTTCTGCCCTGGAAAGGGCCTTTGGGTGCCATAAATCCTCCCAGAGGGGTGGAAAGAAGCTTTAATATAAAGCAGAGCCCAGTTAGTTTATATTTATGTACATCTTTACCTTCTACTGTCTGTTCCAGTCAGGCCCTTCAGCATCACCTCAGGGTGAGGGTTTTCCAGACAATCACCTTTTGTGGAGGCTTTAGGAGTGAATTTTGTGGTTCCATGGGAGTTGTTTCACTTTGCCTTATCAGCGGGGGCTCCTGGTTGGAAAGTGGAGCTGCCAAACTCTTAAGCTTCTCCTGAGTTAGTGCAAGGTGTGATTTTTCCAGTTAGGCCAAATTTAGGTGAATTTTCAACGGACTGACACAAATCACATCTCTGTCAGGTTTTTAACTCCTTTTCTGAATGAGCCTGTGCTGCAGGACTGCTCAGGGAATTGGTTGTGCCAACTAATGTGCACACACACAGAGCAGTGCTGTTCTCCCCTTTGCAGGACTGAGGAAAGGATTGGAGTGTATTCTGTGAAATTCTGAAAAAAAAAATAAAAATATAAAAGGTCTGGAAGTCAGATATACCAGCAAAATCAAGGCAATGGATCCAAACTTCCAAGGATTGCAGGCCAGCCATCAGGGCAGAGCCTGCAGTAGTTGAGTCTTTTCACAGCAACTGCTTTTCAAGCTACAACACAACAACTATTTGGAGGAGTGTGCCAGCGCCCTTCCACGTTCCCCTTCCCCTGGGATTTACTATCCAGGCCCAAGCTGCGGGTAGCTCTGCCAATGGAAATTTCTCCAGGAGTTCTTGCACAATCCCAGCAGCTGTTTTTAGCCTGGTTTGGGAAATTAGTGAACTTGAATGATCCTGTTACGCTCGTCGTTTGTCAGTAAAGATGTTGAGCAATCAGCAGCGTTGGGGAGATCAGAGGAGCAGCTTCAGCTTGTTCTTTGGATCCTTTTTTAGCCCTGTTTTAAGTACAGAGGGTATAGTGACTGTCTCTGGTGGGTGTAAATCAGCACTGCTGAGGATCTGGCCTCTCATGTTCTGGTTTTTACTAAAAATACCCCAGAGAGCAGCTTTGATACAAGCCAGCTGTGCTCACCTTACCAGAACTGGAAAAATAGCTGTTTGAGCTCTCAGCCCTTTGCTCTCCTCTTCCATCAAATCTGCTGCTCTTTGGGGATTTGGGGGTGGAAGCTGCTTGTAACACATGGCAATAAAAGGCTGCTGTGAAGTTTTGGAGGAAACATCAAAAGTAAAGGAGCTGGTGCAGTGCCCGTGGATGTGCCTGAGCAGTGCCTGTGTGGAGCTGGAGGAGTCTTACTGGGGACCCTTCAGCAGCCAGAACAAAAGAGTCATAGAAATCAGAGAATCCCAGGATGGTTTGTGTTGGAAGGAACATCAAAGCTCATCTCCCCCCCTGCCATGGGCAGGGACACCTTCTACTATCCCAGGCTGCTCCAACCCGGCCTTGGACACTTCCAGGGATGGGGCAACCTGTGCCAGGGCCTCCCCACCCTCTGAACAGAGGTCCTGGAGTGTCCATTCTTAGGTACCTGAACTCAGCCTTAATGAAGTGAATTATTTCCCTGACGTTGCCTTTTTGAAACAGGGCCATTTCCAGACAGCCCCAGGCATCGGAGTTGGGAAGAGAGGCAGGATTTGGGGTTTTCCTCTTGTCTCTCTCTGCTTTGCTGTTCTGCCTGAAGTTTTCCAGGGCTCAGCCCTGCTCTGAACCACAAAGATAACAGTTTCCCAGATCCACTTGACTTCAGAGATGAGGGGTAGTGAGACAACACCAGCTGCCTGTGCAGGGGCAGGTGAAGCCTCCCGTGCTGGCCGGGCACATCTCACCTGCTCTTCCTGCTCTCCAGGTAAACTGGGAGGCCAGGACTCCTTCGAGAGCATAGAGAGCTACGACAGCTGTGACCGCCTGACACAGTCCTGGAGCAGCCAGTCCTCCTTCCAGAGCCTGCAGCGCGTCCCCTCCTACGACAGCTTCGACTCCGAGGACTATCCCGCCACCCTGCCCAACCACAAGCCCAAGGGCACCTTCAAGGACTATGTTCGGGATCGGGCCGACATGAACAAGGACAAGCCTGTCATTCCTGCTGCTGCCCTGGCTGGATACACAGGTAGGGCCCCACTCCTTGGGAAACCTGCTCTCTGCTGAGCACCTGGGCTGGAAGCTCTCCGTGGCCTCAGGGAAGAGCTCCTGGGGGTCTCTGGGTTACCCAAAATCCGTGTTGGTGGTTCAGTGGGCGGTGAGTGAGGATTTTGGGGGTCTCTGGGTTACCCAAAGTCCATATTGCTGGTTCAGTGGGCGGTGAGTGAGGATTTTAAGGGTCTCTGGGTTACCCAAGTCTGTTTCTGGTTCAGTGGGCTGTGAGTGAGGGGTTTTAGGGGTCTCTGTGGGCACACTGAGAGCACACAGCCCCTCATCTCCTTCAAGTGTGGGCATCTCACAGTTCATGGAGGATGTGGACCTGGCTGAGTGCAGGGTGTTCAGTGCCTTGTGTTTCATTTACACCTGGTTGGATCTGGAAGGAGCTGCTGTCTGTTTGGATTCCTGAGGAGACAAGGTGGTAGAGAGCCTACATTCCCCCTCTGACACTGTCAGGTGACGTGTTGGCCACTTGTTTGTGGTTTCCTGCCTTGGGCAGCAGGAGCAGCTGCATCTTCAGCATTGCTGTGTGGGATGGGAGCTGATCTTCTCCCCTTTGGCACAGGGGAATCCTTTCCTTTTTGCTCTGTACCTTGCTGTGAGGCAGGGATGGGATGCTGCCAAAGCAGTCCCAGACATTTTCCATTCCCTGCTCTGGGAGAGATGGGAAGGTGATAGGCCATGGAAACTCTGGCTTTTTGTATGACAGCCCTCCAGCAATCTGCATCTCCACGGTGGGATGGGGCTTCTAACTAAACTGAGCTCATCCTTTCCAGCCCTTCCATGCCATGGCTTTTCCCTGGTCTCCAAGTGGAGCTTTCAGGGCAGCCTCCTGCCAGCTCCCCATGCTCTGCACACACTCATCTCTCCTGCCCCAGCTGGGAGCAGCTGGTGGAAAGAGTTTGTGCAGATAAAGATCATCAGCAGGTTCAGAGCAGATCCTGAGGTGTGACTGTCCCTGAAATCTCCTCCCACGCAGGGCTCATCTTAGGCCTGATATTGAGCTTTGTAAGGGTGGGGAGAGATGCAGGGTAAGGGAGGAGAGGTGGAGAGATAAATTTAGGAGTGTAAAAGAAGGAAGTGGTTTGTTGCTATAGCTTTACTTAGAAAGAAAGCTCAACCCTGCCTGCTGAATGAGCCTGTTTCCACCAAGTCTATCTAAAACTTAAGTGTGCTCTGCTATTCTTGGATGGATTTGGGCTGGGGGATGTGGTGGGCAGAGGCAGGAGGGGTAGCAGGGACCATGCTCAGGGTCCTCGTCCTCTGCTGTGCTATGGAAATGGACGTTCCTGGGAAAAGAAACCGCTACGCCCAACTTGCAATTTTTATTCCTGTTTTCTCCCAGTAATGCCATTCCCTACGGCCTGTGGAAGTGCTCTGGGTGCACAGTGCCTGGGCAGGAGCACTGGATGTGTTTTAACAGCTGGGGAAACCGAGGCACAGAGGTGCTGCCAAAACTAGGAGCTTTCTTTTCCAAGCTGGATGTTTCCCTCCACGTTTTCTCCTGGAAAAGAGTGGAAAAGAACCACCCCCACAGAGAGGCGAGGAGCTGAAATCAGCGGCTGGACCCTGTGTTTTTCCAAGGAATATTAGCACCCCAAAGGCTGTCCTTGGACTGGTGCCACCAGGAAGGGGAGAATCGGGTTAAGGCAGTGCCAGAGCACAATTCCAAATGCTTTGTGCTGTGGAACATTTTTCCTCTCCTCATTTCAGACCCTGTTTTGAGCTGGGAGGATCATCCCTTGGCCCAGGCACTTCAGTGTGATCAATAAGTGGGAGCGCCTGATTTTTTAGTTCTTTTTACATTGCTTCACTTGAGAGACTTTAAATGTGGAGAGGAAAATCCAGAATCACCTGGAAATCCTCAGACTGGAGCTTTGCTTGCTCACTCCAAAGGCCACTGGGCAGTATTCAGTCCTCAAGCCACCACATCCTGCTTTTACCATTGGGAGTGATCTCTGGACAGGTGATCTTGGCAGGCAGGTGATTCCAGAGGTGTCCTCTGACCCTTTTTACAGCCCACGGCCTGTGTGCAGTGTTTATTTTCTCTGCCAAGGGAGCCCAGGGTGGTGCAGAGCAGAGCTGGGTCACTGTGAAAGCAGCCAGAGTGACTGAGAACATGCCGTGTTACAAACTGGAGGAGAACTGGCCCCTCTCAAACTCTGTGTGGCTGTATTTCTGCAAAAAAGAACTTATCAGGCTGACACTGAGAAGTGCTGGAGGTCTGTCTTAAGCCAGCTGAGCAGGGAGAGGGGGGCTCAGGTACAGCTCTGAACAGTTTTTAGCTTTGCTCCACATGACTTGGACTTGACTCGGGGGAGGAAGTGCTGTCTCGCAGCTACAGCAGAGGAACTCGGAGTCTGGGCTCTGCTCGAGGCTCTGGTGGTGAGGTGGAGCCTCCAAACGAGCAGCCAGCCCAGGGGCCCAAAACACCAAGACCCCCATGTTCCATTTCTCCCTCAGGTGATTCCTTGAGCACACCCCCACCACCCCTCCAGCACCCAAAGGGACCCCATGGGGTTTGGGGCTGGAAGGGTCACGCTGGGATGTCACACCCTCATCTCCAGGGCTTTCTGTTCTTAAGAACGTGACAATATTGCTCAAGCTTTGTTACCAGGGCCCTGTTTTCGCAGTGGTCCAGGGAGGTGGCCCCATGCCCTGTCACAGCACATCTCTGATGGTATCTGCCCCGGGAGGCACAGCCTGGGGTGAGAAGGTGCATTTTGGCGGAAGCTCCGTTGGCGTTTGATGTGTTCTTCACCCAGCTCCCAGCAGCCTTTCAAAGCCTCCTTATCTGCCCCCACATCTTGACCTAATTTAACAAGTTGCCATGGTTGCTCAGATAGAGGTTGATGCAATTTTCTTATCTTTTTTTTTTTTTTGAAGGGGAAATGTAATTGCTCAGGAGTTGGTGAACTTCAGTTTCCATGGCTGCAGGGAGGGCCAGCTCTGGACAACCTGGGTTTGGAGCCAGAGCCCTCAAAGCTTGGCCAGCTTGAGTCTCACCTGAGGGAGTGCTTAGAGCTGTGTCAGGATTAGGTTGGATCTCAGGCAAAGGTTCTTCCCCCAGAGAGTGGTTGGGCACTGCCCAGGCTCCCCAGGGAATGGTCACATTCCCAAGGCTGCCAGACCTCCAGGAGGATTTGGATGATCCTCTCAGGGACAGGGTGGGATTGTTGGGGTGTCTGTGCAGTGCCAGGAGCTGGACTTTAGGATCCTTGTGCTGGGTCAGGCTGTGCGTTCCCTGCTAAAGCTCAGGCTCAGCTCCCTCGTTCAGCAGCAGTGCAGAGGTGGGTGTGGGTGGGTGTCTCGTGCTCAGTTCATGCTGGAACATGAGCAGAGATCCCTCTGTCCCTGAGCCCAGCTGGGCTAAATGGAGCTCAGCTCTGAGGTTGTGCCAGAGCTGGATCCTGCTCTGTGCAGCTCCTGAAGATTCCCAAGGCCACCAGCACCCTCTGTGGGACCTGATGTCAGGTGGACAAACACAGTTGCTGTGCAGCAGAGTGAGCCCCCCGTGCTGGGGGCAGTGGTGTGGGGCTGACCACGCTGGGCTTTGACCTTTCAGCCCCACATCCATGTTTGCACCACACTGAGCTGCTCGTGCTGCTGCTGTCCTGGGGCTGCAGGACCACAAGAGGTTCAGGTCATGGCTGGTTTGTGATGACCACTTGGTGCTAAGTTGTTTTCAGCCTCTCTTGAGCAGCTGTGTGGGTTGGGAGCCCAGATGTGGGGGTTGTTTGCTCTGTGGGGGGTAGCACTGAGCCTTGCCTGTTGCAGGCTGGGGCTTTCCACCCGTGGTGTGTGAGCTGCCACAGCCCCAGAGCTGATCTGTGCTGAGCTGCTGCTCCACACCACTGAACACACACTGCAGGGCCCTTCCCCTTGTTCAGGAGAGAAAGGGAGGAAAGAGGGATGGCAAAGGTGAAGTGGATGCATGTCAAACCTTGAACCCACAGCTGCAAGGCTGGTTTGGTGAGGGTGGTGCTGTCCTTGCCTGGTCAGGGAGGCACTTTAAAGCCAATCTCAGCACTGAAGGAGTTAATGCCCCGTCCCAACTAATATCACTCCTGACCCGAGTGTCTCTCTCAGACTGATGGGATCCCTGTTATGCTGCCCTAAAGAATCCAGGAATAGCAGGGAATAGCCCCCTCTCAGAGATGTTATCTCCCTGAGCACCCAGAGCATTTCTGTGCACCAAACCATTTTGTTCAGACCAGATCCACCCCTGGTTCTTTGCTATCAGCATTCACAGGGCCCTGTGAGGGGGCCCAAATCTGCCTCCAAACCCATGTGCCCTGAGCTGTCTTTGGTGCAGAGCCTGAAGCTTTGAGAAGTCTGTTTGTGAGTGATGCTTATCAGTGACCCAGAAGTGAAAGCACCCAGCTGCTGTTTTGCAAGAAAGTCAAGCTGGTGTCAAAGTGGGTCTCTTTCAGGACACCCTGTGTGCTGCGTCCCCTGCCCTGGTTGCTGTGCTGCTGGTCTGAAGCTTCCACCAGTGAGTTCCCCCGTGTGCTGTGGTCGTCAGCATCCAAAAATTCCGCCAGCAGCTGCCTTTGCAGCCCCTCTCCCACCACACTCCAGTGATCCCTCTGTCCTTGACATCCAGAGTCAGTGCAGTAGCATTCCTAGAAACAGCATCCTTCCTGCAGTGCTGGAGCAGTGTACCTGTGTGGGCATCCATAGCCAGTGTACCTTGGGGCAGGAGAATTTGGGGATGCAGGAAGGCAGCCCAGCAGTCAAAGAGCACCTCTGACCCCATGCAGTGCAGGGAATGGTGTGAACTTGCTCCTTCTGGGTCACCCCAGGTGACTTCAGGAGTGACCAGCAGCAGCTCCTGCAACTTTCTGCCTCTCTGGCAGAGCCCTTGGGGCTCTTCTCACCTCCCCAGGGTGGGGAGCTCGAGGGTGAGACTTGGGGCTGCTTCAGTGGCTCCTGCTCCACCTGCCAGACGTGCAAACAGCAGCAAAACCAGCCCCATGCGTCGCTGCCCAACCGTGGTGGGGCTGAGCTGCCCCAGAGCTGCTGCAGCTCCTCCACAGCCCGGGGGGTGGGGAAGCAGCAGCTCTGGCTGTGTCTCTGCTTTGTTTCATGCCCTGCAGGACCACTTTCAGCGGGATGTGAAGCTCATGAAACCCCCTGAGCTTTGCAGATGCCTCTGGAGTTCAGGGAATGTTTGGGCAATGCTCTCAGGCACGTGGTGGGATTGTTGGGGTTGTCCTGTGTAGGGCCAGGAGCTGGATTTGATGATCCCCTCCAATTTAGGAGATTCTGAGCCCAGTCCCTCAGCATCTTCTTCCTCAGAGCAGAGGAGGTGCCTCAGGAAACAGCTCTGGCTCAGAGTGGCCCACCTGCCTGCTCTCCAGACTATAACCACAGCCAAAAGTGTGTTCCTTCCCAAGGAGATCCTTCCTTGCTTTCTTCCAACCTATTTTTGGAGGCTACTGAGCTCCAGCACTGCCCTCCCACCACTTCCAGTGTGTGACTCCCACACCAATCCACGCAGGAGCTGCAGAGGAGGTGGTTGGCCTTGGTCTGACAAGTGCTGAGGACCAGCTTTGCCATCTCCCAACACTTTGGGGGGAATTAGGGACCACGGTGCCATTGAGGGAGCTTGGGCAGGGTGGGCACGTGAGGCTGTTTTGGAGATGTTGCCATGGCCAATTGTTTTGTTGGGTTGGAACCACAAACCACAGAGCCCCAAGCAGAGATGTGTCACTGGGGGATTTTTTTAGGTGGTGTTTTTTTTTATTCTTTTCTTTTTTGAAAGAAGGAAAACAAAACAGAGGCCGTTGAGAGGGCTGGGTGTGTGAAACCATCTCGAGAGAGAGCGTGGGGATGATGTGGTGTGGGCTGTGCCCTCCCTGGCACAGCTCAGTGCCCATGTGCCCCAGGCTGCCCTCCCATCCCCAGGGAACTGCCCACCCCGCATATCTTGGCTTCCCAGTGGTTGGGAAGGTGGTGGGGGACATCCAAACCTGACCAAGGAATGGTGTGGCACCAATCCCTTTGCTCTGGGGACACCCCTGGGTGCCATCAGGGCAGTGGTGCCAGGGCAGCCCCGTTCAGCTGGCGGTTCCCGCCGGAGCAGCCGCTGTTCATCTGGCTCCAGAGGAATATTTTCCCCCTGACGCCGGAGAATTCCTGTGGTGTGACACTCCCTGCTGAAGGACCCTGTTCAGTGCCACCGAGGCCAGACAGGGCCCCTATTGTGCCCCTCTGGGGGGGGCTGTTCTCAGCAGCCTCAGGGGGGCTGGAGGTCACAGGGGGGCGGGAGGACACCCCACCACCCTCTGAGCCCTCACTTGTCTTTTGTGGAGCAGGGGCTGCCCCCATTCCCCAGCCAGGGCTGGGATTAGTCTGGGAAGCCCCTGGATGTGCATGGAAGAACTAGGGGCATAAAGGTTGCCTTGTGTCTCTCCACTCCATGCTTGGAGCTGCATCCAAATGCAGGCTGCAGAAAGAGCCCAGCAGGGCTGTTTTTGGAGCTCACCAAGGCAACAGGTCTGTGGTGGGATCCACCTGCCAAGGTGGGATCCACCTGCCAGGCTGTGCCAACCTTGGGACACAGGGAGCAGTTATACCACAGTGATCCCAACCACGCATCTCAGGGGGATTTCCAACCCTGGATGGCAGTGAGAGGAAGAGTCGAAACAGAAGGGATGGGCTGTGCTCCTGGCTCCTGGTGGTGCAGAGACAAGCCCAGCAGCTTTGGGAATGTGACATCTGGGGGGTGGCATCACTGCATGAACCAAGCGGCACCTTGAAATCCTGTGGGAAAACACCTCCCTGTTCCTTGCTGGTCTGTGAAGTGGGAAAAAGGAGCTCATTTGTGCAGATGGCCCTCCCAGCACTAATTACAGCCCCTCCAGATGGTGCCTGGACCTCCAGCACCCCTTCCCTGCTCCATTCACCTTCCTGCCCGTGCTCTCCTGGCGCTGTTTTTGGGCACACAGGCTGGGGCATGTGCTGGGGTTTGGCTCCTGCCACCTTGTGCCTCACTGACATTTCCGAAGTGCCCGGCTGGCACATCTGCAGGGCCCTTTCCTTCCCCTGGGGCTGGGAGGGTGTGTGTTTATAGCAGCTGGGACATGCCTGGAGCCCTGCAATAAACACATTCTTCACATAATTGCTTGTCCAAGACACAGGAATTTGGGGTTTTACGGTGTCCCGCAGGCAGCTTGGAATAGACCTTGGGAATCCCTGTTCCAAGGATGACACTGCTTCCTTTGGAAATCCCAAAATACCCAGCAGAATGGCACTGGGCGTGGTGGCAGGGGCCCTACCTTTCTTGCTGGAGAGAGGGCAAGAATTCCTGGAGTTTCCCAGGGAAACCTCTCCCTGCCAGCTGGCAACCAAGTGAGAACTGCCCTGGTCACTTGGCTCGGGGTCAGTGACACTTCAACTTTGAAAGTCTCCTGCAGAGCAGGATGGCCTAGGGGCATTTTGAGGGCACTTCCTTACCCAAGAACCTGGTGCCTGGATGGTGGGCTTCCATCCATCTTATTTGGGGAAAGGAATCAACAAAAAATCCTTGTTCTTTGCTTGGGCAGAGGATGGACCTGGTGTTGTTTCAGTCTTGTCTCCTTGGGCTGTGCCTCAACATGATTTTGTTGTCAGATGCTCTCTGTGTAGGGAATTGGTGTAAAGTCAGATGGGCCAATAGAAACCTTCTCCTTGGGAATGCACTTGTGATACCCCATGGAAAACCTCAAGTGGCCAGAAAACCCTTTTCCCCCATATTTTGTCCATATTCAAGCTTGTTTCTATAAATAGGTCCAAGCTTAGGGATGTGGTGGCATTTCAGGCCAAGGTTTTGGCTCTTCCCTTTGGGATGAGAGGCAAAGGCGTCATCTGAATTTCCTCCCTCGTTTTGGCTCGGATAACCCAATTCCATCCCTACTGAAGAGCACGGTTGTGGAGTCAATGCCAAGAGCGACGGGCTGGAGCCTTTCCCACTGAGTCTCTTCCCATTTCCAAGCAGAATGATGCTGGGAGCTCCCTGCTCTGTCCTGCCCATGGCTCTGACAACCCCCAGGGCTTGGCGGGGGACCCAGGGCCTGCAAAACCCTGGAGCAGTTCCACAGGGATAACAGGAGGGAAACCATTTGGGAAGGGCTGGATGGGATGCAGTGATCCCCCTGCCCTGGAGCCAGCTCTCTCGTTTCCTCCTCCCCAGCAACTTGTCTGCTTTGGAGTCATTTGAAACTTTGTGGAAAAGGGGGAGCAGCCTTTGCTTCCCTCCACGGGTTATCCCACAGCCACGGCTCTGACAGCTTTCATTGTCATTCCTGCAAATAGCCTGGGCTCCATCCCTTTTTCTGAGTCCATAACTCGGTTTTTCTCTGCTTGAAGCTTGTGCTCATTGCTGTCAGCACTGGGTTTATCCCAGCCTAATCCAGCCTGTGCAATTCCTTTTGGGATAAATCATTTCCTCTAACCCCTGGTTCTATTATTATTATTATTATTTTCATTATTAGGGATATATTCTAAACTGGGTTTAAAACATGGCAAGATCTCTCCCAAAACCCGTTGCCCAGAGCTAAGTGCAATATTTTGGGTGCGGCCGCATTTGGAAGTTGCTCATCAAAGAGATTTTGGCTCCAGGGCTTCTCCTCTACCTTTGACTGGGACACGAGCCCAAGGAAGAGACAAGTATTGTGAAACCTCTCCACATGCACCATGAACCCAGCCAAACCCAGGCTGTGGAGCACTGGGCTGCACTGGGACCCTGAGGCAAATTCCTGTTGGCCAAAATTAGCAACTGGAGGAAAGATGGAAACCATGGCGTTGTAAGGAGAGGAGAATATTCATGGCATGGGATGCTTGATGTCACCTGGTGCCTCTCCAGCTGGAACAGTGGAACCAGCAGAAACAGGGAAGTTCCTTCTGGATTTGCTGAGACTGTGCCATGGGGAGATCCAGCAGTCCTGAGCTGGGAGATGTGTCTGTGCCTTCTGAGCCAGCATCACCCATTCCTGCAGCAACATGCCCTGGAAAGAGGCCAAATAATTGTCATACCTGGGTGCCCCCTTATCTTGGAACAGCCACGGAGCAGAGGGAAGGTCGGGAAGCAGGAGTGTGCTGGAGTTCAGGCCATGGCCAGCAGCTCTTTGGCATGGAAGGAACGGGGGCTCCTGTGCCAAGACAATGACTCCTCGCTCTTTGCCTGCCAGAAAAATAATCTTATTTATGTAACTCCAAGTGAAGTGTTCCAGTGCATGAATATTCAGCTCTTCCTGCAAATAGGAAGCTCTGTTACCTGAAGGATTAACTCCTGAGCTGTCAGCTCAGCCCAGATCTTGCCCTGTGGCTGCTGGTGCTGTTTTTGACAGTAGAAGGGTTTTATTTTTTCCAGCGAGCACCATTTGCATGTGATATTTCTCTCCCTCTGGGATAGAAGGAGCTGTGCTTTTCCTGGCATTAATGTCTTGTGTTTTCTTTGTCTTTTTAGGCAGTGGACCCATCCAACTGTGGCAATTCCTGCTGGAACTGCTCACTGACAAGTCCTGTCAGTCCTTCATCAGCTGGACGGGTGATGGCTGGGAATTCAAACTTTCTGACCCAGATGAGGTAAAATGCCCTGGAATTATGTGCACAACCCAAATCCTCAGAAATATTGGTGTGGATAACCCTCTCCTACTCCCTTCAGGGCTGAGGTTTGGGGCAGTCATGATCTTCTGGCCTTGGGTATTTGGGGAAACCAGTGAATGAGAGTCCAACTGAAAACTGGTTAGAAATTAGGCTGCAGTAACACCTTGGGAGCAGTGAATTGTGCCCAAAGTTGGTGGGAGGAAGCTGAAATGCCACAAGGAGGGGAGCAATGACAAAGCTCTTCCAACAGGCTGGGTACAGGTGAGAGGGGGGACTGTTTATTCCCTTCCTGGCTGAGGTTGGAGCTGGAGGAGGTCGATCTCCGAAGTAAAGGTGACAGGACAAGAGGAAGTGGCCTCAAGTTGTGCTAGAGAAGGTTTAGGTTGGATATCAGGGAAAATTTCTTCCCTGAAAGGGTTGTCCAGCCCTGGCACAGCTGCCCAGTACAAGGGTGGACTCCTCATCCCTGGGGGGATTTAACAGAGGTGTGGCTGTGGCACTTGGGGATTGGCTGTGCCAGGGAAACAGCTGGACTCGATCTTAGAGGGCTTTTCCAACCTAAATGGTTCTATATATCTTCACAGAACCACAGAATCACACAAAATTCCAAAATGTGCTGAGCTGGAAGGGACCCCCAAGGATAATCCAGTCCCACCCTCAGCCCTGCACAGGCCCAGCCCCAAGAGTCCCCCCCGTGTCCCAGAGGATCATCCCAACCCTCCTGCAGCTCTGGCAGCCTTGGGGCTGTGCCCACTGCCCTGGGGAGCCTGGGCAGTGCCCAACCCCCCTCTGGGCAAAGAAGAGCCTTGGCCTGAGATCCCCCCTGCCCCTGCCCTGACACAACTCCAGCCCATTCCCTGGGCTCCTGGCCCTGGTCCCCACAGAGCAGAGCTCAGGCCCTGCCCCTCCCCAGGGAGTTGTCCCTCAGCCTCCTCTTCCCCAGCAATGCTCTGCCATAGCCTAGAGGTTGTTTTCCCCAAACATCCACATCCAACTTCCCAACGCGAAGAACCCTCTCCCTTCCCTCCCACCCAACCGAGCTGGATTGACTTTTCCCCCCTTTCCCTTCCCTGCTCCCTCGCCACTCCTCTCCTCCCCGCTCCCCCAGGTGGCCAGGCGATGGGGCAAGAGGAAAAACAAGCCCAAGATGAACTACGAGAAGCTGAGCCGCGGGTTGCGCTACTACTACGACAAGAACATCATCCACAAGACGGCCGGGAAACGTTACGTCTATCGCTTCGTGTGCGACCTGCAGAGCCTGCTGGGCTACACCCCCGAGGAGCTCCACGCCATGCTGGACGTCAAACCTGACGCTGACGAGTGAAGGGAGCCCTGGATACTTTGGCAAAGTCGATGGGACTGTGTTGGTTCGGTTTTTTTGGTTCATTTTCGCTGTTCTTTTTTTGCCTTTCGTTATTTTGGGTTTTTTGTTTTGTTTTGTTTTTCCCGACTCGGATTTGATGCTTTGAGGATGTTGGAGGAGAGGGTGGAGAAAAAGACGAACTTTGGGTTGGAGTTTGGTTTGGAGAAGGATGGGCTTTGTGGTTATTTCCCGAAAGCCCCAAGACAGGCTTTTTTGGGGGGTGAAATTCTGAGTTTAAGAAGCCAGAAAAATGTAGCTCATTTAAAAAAACCAACAACCCCTTCCCCACTCTTTGTTGCTTAGAAAGTATAGGATCAAATGGATCCCTTTGGTTGCTCCCACACAAACTGACAGTTCAGGAAATGACAACATTCCCGAGGACTTCAGGATTTTCAGCTTTTTTCTGAGGTGGGGAGGGGAAAAACCAAATGGGTGAATATTCCTGCTTTGGGGAGGGGCAATATAGGAAAAAAACAGGAACTGTGGTTCTTGTTCCATCACCTTCCTGTCTGTTTTCTTTTCTACAAGTGACAGAATTTTTTTCCTAGGAGGGATCAAGACTTTTTTATTTTTAAATTTGTTAAAGTTTTATTTTATTAAATTTTGTGCCAGTATTTTTTTTTATTTTTTAAATAGTCTTAAGCTCTAAGATGGTCTCAGTATTGCAATATTGTGTGTGTTTGTTTCTGTTATGCCAGCAGAGAGTTTTATCACAGTGAGGAAAAAAGAAGTAAAAAAAAAATGAGTTTATGTAGACCCCACTGGAGAATTGGAATGTTGTGACTTGGATGTGAAGGAAAATTAACTCTAAACTGGCTCCTGGTGATGCTGGCTGGGTGTGCTACCCTCATTTCCAGTCCCACACGCTGTGCTGATAAAGCTGGTTGAAATAGTTTTGTTTTTTTTTTTGGCCTGACTGCACAAAACCTCTCAAAATTTCCATGGAAAATGTCTTCTTGCATTTTCTTTGCTCAAAGATCACTTTGGTGCTTACAGAAAATTAGGGTTTGTTTTTACAGCAGGGAGAAATTCCTATGTTTTCAAGGTGGTTCATGGAAAATTCACAAGTGAATTGAGGGGGAAAATCAGGAAAATTTAAAAACCCAAAGGGAAATGTGTTTTTTTTCCTTCCTGTTCCAACCAGTTCTGTCTTCATTGCTGTGTGTGAACCAGCCTGGGCATGGGAGAAAGGAAATTATCCCTGCAAAGGGGCTCTTTATGGCTTTTGGGGAGCCTGACCCCTTCAGCCCTGTGTGGGGGGACACGAAGCAAATGGGGGGAACATGGGGCCTCGTGCTCTTTGGGGGTGGTTGTGAGATCAATCCCTCTGTCCTCCAAACCTTTTCTGCAACTGGTTTTTGCTTGGAGAGGTCAATCCTGCTGTGCCAAGCACTTCCTGGGGTGCTGTGGGTGAGGGTGCTGACCCACAATGTGAGGTAGAGGATCAGGCAGTGAATGTTCCCATATTCAGATCCAACCCAAAAAATAGATCCATATGGATCTGACTGCCCCCCAAGAACCTCTGGGCCTTTGCATTTCAAGCCAGTATTATGTATTTGAACCAAAAGTACCTTCTTTTTGAGTTGTTTGTGTGACAATCTGTGTTTGAGAGCGTTGAGTTCATTCCAGAGGCACTGTGGGAGGGAGTGAGGTGGGCAGAGGTTTTCCAGAGATGTTTCTGGGCAAGGCCTGCCTGATCCCAAAGGATCCAGTGGCAGGACAGGACACTGAGTGTGAAGAGCCAAAATATTGGGGCACTAAACCACCTGAACAGAGGTGGACAAGGAGCTCCATCCCAAGGTGATGCCCAAAGGTCCTGGGCTCTCCTGTTCCTCTGGAGCTGGGGGGACCCAGCACCTTGGAATCCTAAAATTGGTCATTTTAGGGCAAGTTAGCCCCAAAATTGCTGCCTGCTTAAGAAAAGCTGATGGAGGAGGGGAAACGAGTGGGAAAAGAGGGAGCTCCTGCCAAGGGAATGGAAGCAGAATGGGTTTGAAAAGGGAGGTTGTTACACTGTTGGCTCATGTCCCAACAGGAAAAAAGGTGGGATGAATGGAAAGGAGGGAAGCGGGGATGAAAGGAAGATGAAGGGAACATGCATTCAGGAGGAAAGGGATGCTGCCCACTGGGGAGTTAAACCTTGGCTCATCTCCTTGGGCAGCCAGGGAGGATGGTGGGAGCAGCTTGGCTGAGCTGGAGAGAGGAGAGGAAAACTGGGATGCCATGGATGAGGATGATCCTCTCCCTCAGTGAGGAACCATAGCTACAGCAGCTCTTCTGAGCAGGGAGGTGGGAGGGCACAGAGCACACAGGGAGCAGGAAAAGGGCATCCCAGCAGGACACACTCTGTGGATTGGATTTCCAGGAATTAGAGGGTTTTTTTGATGTTCAGGATCCCATTGAGCTCATCCTTCATGGGTCACTTAAATCCCCTTTAGAAAGGGGGCTGCCAGGCACGCCAGCTCCTGCCCTGGCACCATCCCAAGTCCCAGGGCATTCCTCCTGCTTTGCTTGGCTGCTCCAAAGCAGGGAATGTCTTTTCCAAGCAAAAAAACAGCAAAAAATTTACCTCCACTAGAAGGAACTGCAGGGTCAGGTACAGCCCCACCCTCCTTCCAGGCTAAATCCCTCATCCACCCCCTATGCTTGTTATTCCACATTTCCAAGCTGAACCTGTGTGTTCCCAGTGATTCTGGGGAGATGATTTAAAGGTTAGAAAGGGTCAGCCACGAGAAGCAGCTCTGGTTTTTGGAAGTAGCCACTGGCTGGAGTTTCTCCATCATTTCTCCATCATTTGCCATCCCAGCTCGCAGCCTCTGAACAGTCCCAGGGCCATCAGGTCCCTCATTTTCTATTTTCCTTTCCTTATTCCCACTCTAGAGACCATCCCAGAGATATGTGCTGTTTATACACTGGAAATTTGCAGATTTATTGTTGTTTCTTTTGGTTTTGTTCCTTTTTCCTTCTACTCTTTCATTGCTTGCTGGCTTTTGGTGGGGGCTGTGCTGGACCAGACATGCTCAACCCAAACCCTGTGACCCCCTGTTCCTCAAGTCCATGGAAATTTGGTCAACTCACTTGTGTTGGACCAGGAGGGTTGTGTTTGAGAGGGGTGGTGGAGCTCTGCAGGGATGGGTCTCAATCCTATGCTGGTTTCTCTGCATGGGGGAGAATTTCACCCTTGTGGTTGGTGAAAATTGGGTGGGTTTGGTTTGTTTTGGAAAGTCTCAGGTGCTTTTGGTGATTTTTTTGGATATTTCCTGTGTCCTGCTCATTATCTCTTGTTCTCCATGTGGGTTGATGTCCCTTGGCCCCTCTGGCAGAGCCTGAGCCCTATTTTGCCAACAGCTTTGGGGGCCTCCACAGTTGTTATTTGGGACCCCCCAAAAAGGGAAAAAAACCCCAATAATGATGAAAAAACACAAGCACTTTCCTGTTGCCTGTCCCTCTCCATCTCTATGTGTAGGATGAACATAATCTTTGGACATTCCTGTGTCCAAGTGTAAATCCACGTTATTTCCACCATCCTCATCCAGTTGTGACCGTTCAGGTGGAGAAATGACCAAACAGAGCAAAAAAGAAAAGATTAAATAAGATTTAACCTTCTCATATCTTTCCAAAGCAACACCTCCTCCAAAAAAAATGGTCCCAGAAAGCACCAATAAATCCAGGAAAAAATCTCCATCTTCTGCTTCTTGCTTTTTTTGGAGGGGTTTTCTCACGGGTTTTAGGACTTGATTGCTTATTCCTAATGAACATTGCAAAATTGGGATGCCTTGGCATGCCCTGCTCTCTGGTAGGGTCTATATAACACCATGAGCTGTTGTCTACATTCCAAAGAGGTTTAAATAAATGATAAATCTATGTATACATATATGTTATAATGGAATATCTCCAGGAATTAACTGCCTCAGTAAAAAAAAGAAAAAAAAGAAAAAAAAAAGAGAAAAAAAAGGTCTTTTTTGTTTTATTTTGTTTTTACACATTTTTTTAAGCTGATAAAACATAGAAGAAGAAAAAAAAAACAGAGATTGTTATATTGTGCTGTCCGACTATTTTCCAACTTGTATTTTCATATAATTTATATTTTTTAAAAGTGGGAGGGAGGGGGAAAAAAGTTTAAAAGTGAGATTTAAAAACAAAAAAAGGAAAAAGCAGGTGCTTTTTTAAAAAAAATGAGCTGAGGTAGCTTAGAGATGTAGCGACGTGTGTGTGTGTCCATGTGTTGTGTCTTGTTTTGTTTTGTTTCTTTTTTTTAAAGGATACAAAAAAAAAAGAAATCCCTCCTCCACTGAATTGTTAAAGAAGGAGGGGATTGGTTTTGATTTAATTGCTGATGCTGGCACATCATTTTGCTGGAGAGTTTTTTATATACTGTAGCCTTATTTCATATCGTATTTTAAACCATGTGAAATTAAAAGAAGAATAATTCCTAACCCTCAGTGTTGGTCTGATCATTCTTTGCTTTTCCTCCTGAAATTTTGGAACAGAAAGGGGAAAAAACAATGGAAAGATGTAGAAATCCCAACAACTTGTATGTTTTTCCCATTTTTGTGTGGTTACAGGAGAGAAGGGTCCAACTGGCAGCTCTTGGGAGGTGATGCTCCCCATCAGCTCCCTCTTGTTTTGGGATTGTGGCTCCATATTGCTTCAAAAATCCAAAATTCCATCACAAATTCTCACTGGGAGCTTGGGATATCTGTGTTCCCCCACCTCAAGTGCCTTTCAAAGTAGTAATTTCTTCAGCAGGATCTTGGGAAGTAGGAATAGCCAACTCCCCAAGCCCCGTGGCCACCAGTGTGTCCTTGTGGCAGCAGGAAGATGCTGCTGGAATTCCACCTTCCTCCTGAAGACTGTAGGCTGTGGTCCATCAGGAGGAGAAATCTGCCTCTGGACTCTTCAAATGAGGCTTCAGAACTTGGAAAAATACACGTGTTTGTGGATGTTATGGAATATCCTGAGTTGGAAGGACCCACAAGGAACATCGACTCGAACTCCTGGCCCTGCACAGGAGTTGTGGTTTTTTCCAGGGAGTTTTGTGTTGGTTCTGGTATCTCCTCACCCTCTTCAAAGCAGGAGGAGATCAGGGTTGGCTCTGTTTGGATGGGGGGTTGATTGGAGCCTGTTGGGGGTGTAGGTCTGAAAGTGCTGATTTAGGAAGCAGCTCGGAGAGGTTCATTTTTCAAGAGCTGATACTGATCCTCAGGGCTGGAGAGTCTGTGAGATGGGAAATTCCCAGAGGACACCACCACTGATGATTGTTTGCCTGAATCAGCATGAAGTGGATCAGACACAGCGTCCTGGAATGCGATGCTGGGATTTGTTGGACACGAAGAAGGGAAGACAAGTCATCACAATCCAGGACAAGGAATATTTAAAATAACTCCATTTATGGTGACTCAACTTGCAGGAAGCAAAATGTCCTGGGCCACTGAAGGACAAGGGTGGAGAGCCATGATGGTGCTCACAGAGGCACAGCTGGTCCTGGGATGCCTGTGGGACACTCCAGAGTTCTGGATGCTCAGCTGATCCCTAAGCTGGACAGAGAGGAGCTGGGAGAGACCCCAGAGTGGGGACAACCCTGGGGACAGTGACAGCCCATCCTGCTCCATCCTTGGTTGGAGGCTCAGGGCTCCAAACAGGAGCTCAGCTCAGAGGTAGAGAATCCAAGGACATGCTGAGCTGGAAGGGACCCCCAAGGATCATGGAGTCCAACCCTCAGCCCTGCACAGGCCCAGCCCCAAGAGTCCCCCCCGTGTCCCAGAGGATCATCCCAACCCTCCTGCAGCTCTGGCAGCCTTGGGGCTGTGCCCACTGCCCTGGGGAGCCTGGGCAGTGCCCAACCCCCCTCTGGGCAAAGAAGAGCCTTGGCCTGAGATCCCCCCTGCCCCTGCCCTGACACAACTCCAGCCCCTTCCCTGGGCTCCTGGCCCTGGTCCCACAGAGCAGAGCTCAGGCCTGCCCCTCCTCTGCCCCTCCCCAGGGAGTTGTCCCTGCACTGAGGTCTCCCCTCAGTCTCCTCTTCTCCCCCTGAACGCACCGAGTGCCCTCAGCTGCTCCTCACACCTTCCCCTCAAGGCCCATCCCCATCCCCATGTCCATTCTCTGGACACTCTCTAATGGCTCAAGATCTTCCCCTGCCCAAAGCTGTCCCAGTATTCCCGGTGAGGCCCCAGTGCTGCCCATCTCTTCCCTCCCCGCGGGCTGAGCCGCTGCAGGACCTTGATCTTGCCGTGGCTCTTTTATCACAGCTGGAGCCGCCGGGGCTCGTGCTCGGCATTCCCGGGAAAATAAACAGCCCGCGGCTCCTTTCAGCTCCTTTCAGCTCCCTTCCCATCCGTCCCTTTCAAGTCTGTGCAGCCGCTCAGAGGCTTTTGAGGGGAGGGGGAGAAAATAAAACCCAGCAGGGTGAAGATGTCCCAGCTCTTGCAAAGGGGCCGCGGGAGCCCTTGGAGCAGCTGAGGATGCTGCTGGTCCCTGCAGCTGGAATGTCTCTTCCCCCAGGGGCTGCAGCTCATGTTTGTAACGCTGCCATCAAAATTCCCGGGAAAACCTCTGTGCACCTGGAGCTCCCACTGGGGAAACGACACCCACGAACCACCCCGGGTCCCCAGAGGAAGCACTGGGGGCACAAAAAGCAAATGCTCCTTCCTGGATGCCCCTGCCCTGTGGAGTGTTTCCATTCCACCACCAGGTGCAATAAGGTTTGGGATGGGGAAGTGGAATTTGAGGATGGAGGTGGAGCTTTTCACGTGGAGGAAACATCACAGCTCCAGCGCTGCACCCCTAGAATCCATCCCTGTTGCAGCAGGGCATCCTGCAAGCAATAAAAAATGTTATTATATTTAAAAATACAAGGCTGTTAATAAAAAAAAAAAAAAAAAGTTGGGATTTAGAATTATAGAATAGAATTATTCAGCTTGGAAAGGACCTCCAAGATCAAGTCCAACTGTCTTGTAGAATCCTGGGATAATGAGCTTGATGATAGAATTTAGCTGAGAGCAAGGGGTTTGCTGAGAGCTCCCAGCAGGAAAATCCTGCCTGTGTGGGAAATTGCACCTGGAGAAGGATTTTCCATGGGATGTTGGCCCCAGGTGCTGCTGTGTGGGTGCTCTGTGGGATTTAACAAAGCCAGTGCATAAAGAAGGATTTTCCCAGACTCCAGTACGGATTTATCCAGGGATGTCCTCATCCTGCAGTGCAGTGGAGGAGGGGGCAGCGTATCCTCAGGGAAACCTGTGGGATGGCGGATTTGGAAAGGGAAAAGCAGCTGGACACACCCTGAGCTGCTGCTCTAAGTAGAGACCAGTGAGCAAACGAGTCATTGTCTTGAAACGAGACATTGGAAATAGAGATTGAACCAGGAACTGACATTACTGAAGGCTCAACTGAGGGAAAGGCTCTCCAGAAATCCCTGGGATGGAACCAGAAAGGAGGAAGGTGGCCGTGAAAAAGAAGAAAGGTGAATTCAGGGGAAGGAAGCAGAAGGATGGAGAGGGAGAGGTGTGAGGTGGAACGAGATGCTGCAGTGGCAGGTGAACAGCTCGGCTCCTTCCCTGGGGGATATTTACTGGATCATTACTGGATGAGCCTTAAGAGCCCTTCCAAGCAAACCATTCTGGGATTCCATGGGGGATGTGCACAGCCCCAAACACACACACACACACACACACACACACACACATCCTACTCACGGCCAACCTTTCCCAGGGACAGCAAGTGTTTCCACCAAAAACCCGGAGATTTAGGGCTTCTGGAAGGCATTTGCTCCCTATTTTCCCACTCGGGGTCACGGTGCCCGGGGGTGCTGCCGTGGGGGGTTCCAGGGGTGCCAGGGAGGCCCTTTGGGATCAGCCCTTCCCTCCCCACGCGCTGTTTGCTCCCCGGCTCCTCCCGCCGAGCCGAGGCCTCTGAACGTCATCCAACAGCAACTTCCCGGCTGCTCCAGCGGCTTTTCCCGAGCGCAGCCGGGCCCTGGCCGCGCTTGAAAGGCGGCCCCACAATGGGCCTTTGTGCCAGGGCTGCTCCGGAGAGGCGAGGGGAGGCACCCCCAGCTGCTGGGGGGGTGCAGGCATAGGGATGCTGCCCAAAATTCCACGCCCCTGGGGTAGGGAGGCTCCCCAAAATGCTGTATCCTTGAGGTAAGGATGCTTGCCGAGGTCCTGCATCCCTGGGGTGGGGATTCTCCCTAAAATTCTGCATCTCTTGGATGCATATTCCTCAAGATGCTGCATCTCTGGAGAGAGGATGCTCCACAAAATTCTGCATCCCTAGAGAAGGTATACTCCCTGAGATGCTGCATCCCTGGGGTAAGGATGCTCCCCAAATTGCTGCATGCCAAGATGTTCCATCACTGGGACTGGGATGCTCCCCAAAATTCTGTGTCTGTCAAGGAAGGATGATCCCCAAAATTCTGCATGTTTCCTGAGATGATGCACCCCTGAGATGGAGATGCATCCCAGGCTGAGGATGCTCCCCAAAATTCTGCCTCTCTGAGGTAGGGATGCTGACCAAAGTGCTGTGTCCCCATCCTGCCACCAGCATCCTTTTGGGGTGGGAGCAGGACACTCATGTCCTGGTCATGCTGATCTGAACGCATTTCTTCCTTAAGACACCACTGTGTGTCCACGGGGTAAAACCAGGATGTCCTGATTTCCCACCTCCTGAGCTTGGGATCCCCTTGGGTTTCCCAGTGTGGTGAGACCCTCCCCCTCCTGCTCTGTGCCCCAGCCCAGCTCTGTGTTGGTCCTTAACTCCCTTCCTACAACCCCACCTCTTATCCCCTCCTGCCATCCCAATCCCACCGTGTCCTGCTCCCTGTCCTGCCTGGGGTCATCCCTGGTCCCCTCCATCCCATCTCCTCCTGCTGCAGCTCCAGCACAGTGGAAAAGGCACCACAGGAATGGTGCCAATGTAAGTTCAGCTTCAATTAATGACATTTCCCAGCTGGAAACTCCGAGGTGAAGCCAGAGCCAAGCAGCCCCTTGGCTCAGTGCAGACCACCAACGTGCCCACCACAGACCACCAGGGCTCCAAGCCCAAATCCCAGGGCTCACAAGGTGACGGCTGGAAGGGCTGGATGGAAGGGTTTTCATTTGGAAGGGGAATCATCCTTTCAGGGACTAAGTCCTCAAAGGAAAATCAGAAATAAAAATCCCCACACTGAGGTTTTTTTCACTGGGACTTTTGTGTTTCTTCCATTCTTCATCCTGGTTGTTCCTGCAAAAATCCCATCCAGTGCTGGCACTGCTACCCTCGTTTTGGGGGCTCTGCTCAAGGGGGCGCACCCTTGGCTGAATGAGCCCAAAAACCAGGCAGAGGGATTTGGCAGCTGGAAAGGGCTTTGCTGCCTGTCTGAAGGGGCACGAGGGGCTACCAGGGATCCCGGGGGAGAGATTTGGGAGGCAGGATCTGTGACTTGAGGAGTTACTTGGAATTTTGTCCTCTTTCACCCTTTGCCTCAGTTTCCCCATGTGCAAACCTGTATCCCAAGCCTTCTCTTCCCAGCTTCAAAAGACCACACAAACCTTGGGAGTCCCTGTTTGGGAGCAGGATGGGATGGCTGCTCCTGCCAGCCCCACCACCACGGGGTTGTTTCATGGGAGCCTTTTTCCAGTTCCCTGTATCCTCAGCCAGGAAAAACCCAGCACTGCAGAACAAAGCTGAGACCACATTTCTGCAGCCTCCATGTCGAATATCTCCCAGGAAAGTGGGGTGTGGGATGTTTGAGTGTTCCCTGGGGCACAAAACCCGGGAGCTGGGACTGTCCCTGGGCCTGCAGGGATTGGAGTCCCATGAGAAGCTCAGTGGGATGCTCTGGCCAAACAGCTCAGGGCACTTGCTCCCTGGAGCAACCTTTGCAAAAGGTTCTGGTTTTCCAAACACACTCAAATTGCTTTTTTGGGAAGATGGTGAACAGCTGAGGCATCAGCATAGAGGATTAAAAATTAACCTGGGTCATCTGAGACCTTAATGATGTGCCAAATGATGAGCATCACTTCACCCAGCTGGACTCATGCTGCTGTTCCAGGGTCCTGCAGGTTCAAGGACACTGGGAATGGTGGTGGCTGCACCTCAGTGCTGGTGGAGGCAGATGGAGGCACCGTGTCCCCCATGCTGTGCCCCAAACCCTGGGCAAGGTGGCTCTTTTGGGCCTGCACTGAAGGTGGTTTTCAGCCCTTGAGCATCATCAGATCTGTTTCCAATCCCATCCCAGCCCAGCCTGTGCTTCTCTTCCTCAAATCCCCAAACTCCATCTCTTCCACATCCCCCTGTCTGAGTAAGTGGAAAGCCCTTGTTGGAGCAGAGCTCCCTATAAATCACCTGGCTCTGCATAACCAGGCTCATTTTTCATTGCAAAAACACACTCAAAAAATAGCAAGTGGGGGAAATACCACTCTCAGCACGAAACTGGCACAGCCCTGGTTTGGTTTTTTCCTCCTCCATGAGAATCAGCCCCAGTCCAGCTGCTGGCATGGGGTGAGATGTGTATTTATTTTTCCCTCTCCCCTTTTTGGGATGGTGGTGTTGCTCCTGTGAGGTCCCACACAGTGACTTTCATGGCAGATCCAATCCCTGGTGATAAAAATAGGAGGCAAGGGCTTCATGCCAGGGGGAAAGAGGAGAAAGAGAGGCTGAAATGCCAAATGAATAAATAAATAAAGGTGAGTGAGTGGCACTCACTGGGCTGCTGGAGGATTTGTGGATCCAAAGAGCTTCTGGTTGTGTGGATATCAACAGAGGGAAAGGGCTCAAATTATGGGATTTTACCTCCATCCTTTGGTGATGCAAGGGAAAAGCCCTTGGCTGGTGTAAAATAATGGATTTCTGCCCTTTAGAGTAAGCCTAAAGACTCCAGCTCTTTTCCCATCTGAATTTGGAAATCTCTGTCACTGCTGACCTATTTAAAGGCAGCGCCAAACTTCTGGCTGGGATGTGCCAAAGGGTTTAGATCCCACGGTGTCAAGTCTGTTGCGGTTTCTCTGAGATGGCAGCAGAGAGTTCAGTCACCCAACACCTTCCTGAGCTCCCCTGGCACCCTCAGCACCCCTGGGTGCCTTTGCCAAAGGCAGAGATGGGATATGTGAGGTTCTGTTTGGTGCTGCCCCAGGATTTGCCAGGTTTGGGGAATATCTGTCATAGAAGCCCAGAGTGGTTTGGGTTGGAAGGCATCTTAAAGACAATTTCATTCCAGCTCCTGCCCTGGGCAGGGACACTTTCCACCATCCCAGGTTGCTCCAAACCCTGACCAACCTGGCTTTAGACAACTCCAATATAATGTCCATGCATTAAATAAGGATAATAACCAAAAAAGGGATGCCTGGTCTCATAAGACTGTCAGTATACAAGTCTGATTTTGGGAAGAATAAGCAGGGAATATGAACTAGGAGCAGCAAGAGGATCCCAGTGCTGTGACAGCTTTTGGGATCCAGCAGCACCAATATTTACAGTTGAAATGGGGGAGCTGCAAAATTGGCTGCAGTTCAGGACAGAGCAAGGAAAATTATTGGAATGAGGCTCTGGGAGCTTCCTTTTTCTCCCTGTATGTAGGAAAGGGTTTATCCAACTCACAGGCTCCATCCTTCCATGGGGAACAGAAATTTGGCCTTGGAGGGATGAGATTAAAAACTGAGCAGTGAACAAATAGAAACTGGAAAACTGGAAATAAGAAAGGTGCATTTATTGGTGAGATTTGTTAAGCACAGGAACAGTTTTCTCAGGAACATTTTGACTTAAATTGACCCTGGGCGCTCTGGTTTTGTTCCTTACCCCCCAAATATTCTTTCTAGTTCAGAGAAACCCTTCCTGCTTTGTTGTAGCTCCTTGTAGGGGTCCCCTCTGGATGCCAAGGCAGAAGTGCTGACAGCAAGCCTAGGATTTTCACATGTTTTGGAAGAGTTTCTGCAACTGAATCTTGTTTTGAGCTGTAAACGCACCCCTGTGCCAATGGAAAATCCATCCTGGAGTGCTGTGTCCAGCTCTGGGGCCCAAAACATCAGAATGTTGTGAGTCCAGAGGAGGCCACACAGATGCTCCAAGGGCTGGAGCCCCTCTGCTCTGGAGCCAGGCTGGGAGACCTGGGGGTGTTCATCTGGAGAAAAGAAGCTCCAGGGAGACCTTGGAGCCCCTTCCAGGGTCTAAAGGGGCTCCAGGAGAGCTGGAGAGGGACTGAGGACAAGGGATGGAGGGACAGGACACAGGGAGGGACTTCCCACTGCCAGAGGGCAGGGAGAGATGGGATATTGGGAAGGAATTCCTGGCTGGGAGGGTGGGGAGGCCCTGGCACAGGGTGCCCAGAGAAGCTGTGGCTGCCCCATCCCTGGGAGTGCCCAAGGCCAGGTTGAATGGGGCTTGGAGCAAACTGGGATAGTGGAAGATGTCCCTGCCTATGGCAGGGGGGTGAAACAAGATGAACTTGAAGGCCTGTTCCAACTGAAAGCACTCTGGGATTCCATGATCCCTCCCTAACTCCAACATCACCCCGTTATATCAGCACCAAAATGGGTTTGTGCCTATTTTCCTTCCCAACCCACCTGGTGCTGCACCAACCCAGCTCAAAGCTGGTGCCCATCCCCAAAACCTCCCAACAGGAACCCAGAATGGTCGTTGGAACCAGACAGGCCGGGAAAGAGCCGGAACCGCCTTTTCCAGGTCCCGGTGAGTCACTGGCGGCGAGGCCGCGCCAGCTGCTTGCTCAGCCACCAGCAAAGAGAAAAAAAAAAAGACAAAACAAGCCCAACAACTCAACAAAAAGCCATTTGTATCTTCTCAGGAAGAGCTCCCCAGTGTAGGCACAACACGCTGGCAGGAAACACAGTTTTCCATAGGAGAATTCCTGACAGAGGCCTGGGAATCCATGCAATCCTTCCCTGTTAAAATTAGCAATGAGGAATGTGCAATTCCTACTGGGATGGTTTATGGAGATGATAAACAGAAACAGACCAAAGAGAGGTTTTATGTGAATTTAGGAATCTCGGCAGCTGGAGCGTTGGATTCCCCCACCGTGAGCATCGGGCTTGGAGGAGAGCGGGGGGAAAACCAGAGCACAGGCTGCTTCCAGAAGTTGCACATTTTAGCTGAATTAGTTTAATAAACAATTTGGTTTGTGATTCAAACTTGCTTAACCACACAAGCAAAGCTGATAGAGATCAGTGGTGGGCTGGGATGTGCTCACAGGCCTTTGCACGAATTTGGGAGTTGGTTGTTGGTCAACCCTCCCCCTCTGTGTGTGTGGAGATAACCTAGCATAGATAAGGGTTGGATTGGCTCAGGAAACTGGACAGAGGAAAGATTTGAAGAATTTAGCCCCAAATCTTGCCTTGAGCACGACAAGAATGAGGTTGCACAGGAGGAGAACCGGCACAGGGCAGGTGATTGTTCTTCAGCCCTGTGTTGTGTGAGGACCCCCATTCCTTCCCCCTTGTTGAGAACCACCCTCTCCATCCCAACCAATCCTTCAAACTCATTGACAACTTTCTCAGACATTCCTTTTAAGCCAGAGAGATCTTGCTTTGGGGTTGCTGTAACTACAGAAATAAACACAGAAGTTTCTGGTGGTGGATAAAAATGACTTGTGGTTTGTGACCGACCGACTTCTGTGCATTCAGCTTCCAGATGCTTCCAAGGCTTGGCTTTGCAGACACAACCATGACATGGCCTGGGAAAAGCAGGGCTGATCGAAGCCAGGCAGGGGGGACCCAAATTTCAGGGCATGGTTTTAGGAGTAGGAGCTGGTGGAGTATTGGAGAAGGAGGGGTTTGGTCAGCAACATTCATGAAGCTGCAACTGAATTCTGGTGTCTTCCCATGAGCATTTCCTCAAGGTTTTCTGCACGGGATGATTTGTTCAAAAAGCACCTGATTGAGATAATTCACACTCTAAAAGTTATCAGAAGTGCTGACAAATGGGAGCTCAGTTCTTGCTTTCCCTGTTTTCCCTTCAAAACTCTGAGAGTAATTGGAAAAAATACCGAGACTCAGTTGCCCATTTGCTTTCCTTGTCAGGTTCTGGTGGCACAATCCATGCATGTCCTGGTTTCTGCTGGAGAAATCCTCTCTGGGAACTTCATCTCACCCAGCTACAACCACCAAAATCACTGGCACAGTCCCTGGCTCCATTTTGAGGCCCTGCCACAGGGATGTGATAGGTGGTAAGAACAAAGGCCTGGGGGACTCCAGCCCTAATGAGGAGTCCCTTTGTGTCCTGTGGATGAAATCCCAGCCTCCAGTAGACATGTTTTGGGAACATCCCTTGGAAAACCAGCCAAAAAGGAGGCCAATAGGTCTCCTTTGAGAAAAGCAAAGCCTGTAGCAGAAAAGTTGGTGGTAAATGAATTGAAGTCCAGCACAGGAACTGGGAGCTGTGACAATCCTGTGAGTAGAGCTGCTTAACCCAATCCAGATTTCTGTAGGAAACAACTCTAGGACACTTCCACCACAAACTATGCACTGCTGCTGCTTGGAGAAGTCTGTACACTGTCATCCCAGACTATTTTTTCCCCCTCTTCCCTTCCAAGCATTGTTCAAGCCCGGAGATGCTGCCGCAGCCAGCTGGGTGCCCTGGGAAATAACCTTCCCACCACTTTCCCTCTCTCCATGAAGGACACGGGGGAAGCAGATGAGAGGTCTCGACAGAGTCAGTGGGAAGGATGTGGGTGGGAATATTCAGGAGCCTGGTTCCAAGGAGGAACATTGGCTCTTCATCCCCATCCTGGTTGGTTTCTCAGGCTCCACTCAGGAGAAGCCAGGCTGGAGAAGACAATATCCATCTGCTTTCCAGGAATGAGGGATGAACATGAGGGCCCATGACCTCAAGCAGGGTTGAATGGGCCAACACAACTCTCCTCTTCCAAGATGGATCCATGTCTGGAGCCCCACGGCTCTGCCAGTTTCTGGGTCACTCAAACTGCCAAGTGAAAGAAAAGCCTGAAAAAATGATTCCTGCAATAATCCCTCAAGACAGTTTTCTAGGTGAAGAGTGGGGTTTCTGATAAGTTGTTTTTAAAACATGTCGGCTTTCCACAGAAATTGGATTGACATGACAAAAGAGGGGAAGGAATCAGCACAGGAACACTGAGTGGGAGTAAAGAGGGTAGAGTTTGGCTTTTAGCTGAAAAATATCAATTTTCCGGGGGTGGAGAGAAATCAAATGGAATCAAAACATGTTTTGATCAGCACTGCAAAAAATTCCAGGATCTTTTTCTCCCAAAGACTCCTGGTACTGGAGTCTGTAATCCAAGGGGATTTAGCAACATGGCACAAGGGCTTTGGAGGCATCCAAGGGGGAGGAATCCACCCTACCTAGGTGGAGAGAGGTGACCCACCAACCTGACAAGGTCTTGCTGGTGAAGGGCGATGCCATCCACATATCCTAAATAATTTGGTGGCCATCCAAGGCTTTGGAGACAAACAAGAGGGATGGATCCAACCACTTCAGTGGTGAGAAGGGACCCAATCAACCTGTTGAGGTCTTGCTGGTCCAGGCAATGCCATCAGCACACCCTGAATAATCCATGCACTTCCACAGCCACCTCTTTTTCCTGGACTGGGAGAAATCTTGTTTCCAGGAGCTGGAAATGGGGCATTCCCATGGGGTTTCAAGGTGTTTGGGGGTTTTCCCCATGGGTCCAGGCTGGCTGGGGTGGGGGCAGCAGGAATTAACTCTTTAAGCATCTTTTGGCCCCTCAGCAGCAGCTGCCTTGGCCTGAAGCCCAGGAGAGGATTTATAGGGACAAGAGCAAAGGATAAATTTCACCTCTGTGCCGCTGACAGCTGGAGCTACCTGGCAGAGGAAACGTGAGTTTTTAATGTGCTGTTATGTGAACATCTGTTGGAGGAGGAGTTTGGGGAGAAGGAGTATAGGGAGCCTGGGCATCTCCTTCTGGAGCTAATCCAATTATCC
Source organism: Serilophus lunatus (assembly GCA_013399895.1). NCBI lineage: Eukaryota > Metazoa > Chordata > Aves > Passeriformes > Eurylaimidae > Serilophus > Serilophus lunatus. The sequence continues at coordinate 1,619,512 of VXBA01003539.1, forward strand.
CAACATAGGGAAAGCTTTGGGAGCAGGATAACTGGGGGGGCGGGGGGGGAAGGGGGGAGCTTGGATGAGGGTGATGGAGCCCTTCCAGGGGAGATAAGGCTTGGATTGAATAGGGTTGTTTTCATCCCAGCTTTCCTGATTCCTCCCCAAACCCCCTGTCCTCAGGGGTTTGGGAATACCTCTGGTCTCTGCAATTGGAACATTGTAAGGCAAATAACAGAATAAGGAATAAATGAAGTTGTGTTTAGTGATTCTTGTGGTAGGAAGGGATTGAAATTGGCTGGAAATTGCTGAGAATGAAGGAGATGCTGATCCTGGGGGTGGCTTTCTGGATGTCCCCAGGTCTTTGCCACCAGCCAGGGAAGAAGGAATACTTTGATCTGCTTTACTTCACCTTTGCCATTGCAAACCTCTCTCCACTGCTCTCTCCCATTCCTCTTCAGACTGGCTTTCCCACAGATGAACCCAGGAGCTGAGCATGAAGGAATCCCATGCAGGGAGCAGGGAAAGAGGGGAGATCCCATCAGCTGCTGGCCCTGGGGGTGTCCTGCCCTGCTGCCCTATCCTACCATCCTGCCCTGGTCCAATCTCACCATCTGCCCTCCTGCCCCATCTCACCCCCCCAGGGTGGGACTTCAAAGCACCGTCGGGGCCGTGAACCCAAGTGCAGGAACGAAGGGCTTTAGCAGAGCTGGTACCAAAAACTCCCCAAGTCCCCGAGCAGAGTGTGAGCCCTGGGAGTCTAAACATGTTCCCTGGCATTAATCACTGGTAATGGAAACCAGAGCTGGCTCCTGGCCCCGCTGAGTCAGTGCAGCCCTCGCCGGCGCGTTGGGAACGACGCACAGAGGCTGAGAACGGGCCATGAAAGAAATTCCAGGCAGAGCTTTTTGCTTGCTTTCTTTTTTTTTTTTTCTTTCAAGTGGAATTTCAAAATTGGAAAAACATAAAGGGAGTAAAAATAGTAACAACAACAGCAGAAACCTCAGTGATTCGCTGGCCCTGAACCTCCCTCCTGTTCCTGCTTCTTCTACCTCCCTTCTCCACCTCCCTGAGAATCTCATCTCAATCTCTACGCAAGGTTTAGATGGATCGGGGGAGTAGAGAGGACATTGGGGCAGAGAAAAGGGCAGGTTGGACGGGGCTTGGAGCAACCTGGTCTGCTGGAAGGCCTCCCTGTCCAGGCAGTGGGTGGAACTAGATGGTCTTTAATGTCCCTTCCAATCCAAACCATTTTGGGATTCCATGGTTCTGTGGAAAGCCTCTTAGGATCCACTTGACAAGTGGTTTCATGGATCAAAGGGTGGGGAGTGGTGGCAGAGCCACATCATCCTACAAGACCTCAGTGATTCTCACTGGGATTTATGGTTGGACTTGCTCATCTTAAAAGTCTTATCCAAACAAAATGATTCCATGATTCTGGGATTTCAGGTGCCACTGCTTGACATTAATGCATCTCATCCCAACCCTTTTTCCAGGAGAAGCAGAGATGTCACCCAGGGGTTGGGTTTAAATCCCTGCTCCTGACCCTTCTCCATCCCTGGGCATCTCAGCTTTGGATCTTTCCCACTTCTCCAGCTGTGTTGGACGGGATGAGCTCAGGAAAAGCACTTAAGAGAGATGGACTCTCAAACCAATTCATGAGGTTTCACTGAATTATCTCCTCTCCCCACTGATTGATGGTGGCTTCTGATGGGGAAGTTTCCAGGCTTTTATTGGATGGTGCCAAAAAGTGAAAGGATTCTTTTTAAATTGGTGTCCATAATCATTGGGAGTCACTGGGATGTTTTGGAGCATCAGGGCTCGACACCCACACAAAGAAAATTGCAACTAGAAAAAAAAATATCCCATCCCAGCTCCCCCAAAAATCCATCCTCCCTCCCTGCAGCTTTTTCCCACCAGAAGAAAACTTGGCTGTTTTATAGAAATGTTTAATAATGTGCTGACAATCCCAGCCCCTGCTGCAGCCTCAGGCTGATCCCTGGAGGATGCTGAACTCCAAACATCTCCAAACCTCTGCTCCCTCCTCTCACAGCAGTTTGCAGTGTGTAGTGGAGGCGTTATCTCTTTCCCTTGACATTCCAGTTGGTTTGACATCAAAACTGGGGATGGCACACGGAAATATCACTTTAAATATTGGGGTTTTTTTGGCCAGGCTCATCTGGGCAGGAGGTTTTAGCATCTCCCAGAGATAATCAGGGAAAGTGAGGGACTAAGCCAGGCTCTAGAGCCTGTACCCCACAACAGTGCTCCTGGGGGAAAAGGAAAGCTGGGATTGCCTCCTCCTTTTTACCGTCATCATCACCCCCTCTTCCCCAAAAAGGGGCTGAAAATCGGCTGTTTAATCAAAACTTCTTTCTTGAAGCTCCATTTAAAGAACAACAGGGTTTATTTGCCTTACCAGGACACCTCAGAGCCTCCCTGAGGGCTGGGGTCGTGTTTATTTGGGATCTGAGAGGAAAAATGGGGCAAAACCCGCCGGGTCCTGCCCACGCACCCAGCGTTGAAAGGGATACTCTATCCCAGATGGAGCCAATTAGGGCAAGGCAGCAAGAAAAAATATTCCACAGGTGCTGTGGGACATTTCTGGAAACTTCAGACGCTGCTTTTCCCAACGTTTCCAATCCACTTGGATTTACTGAATTATGGCTGTTTTCCTGCGTGTACAACCCAGCCCAGGGGGTTTGGGAAACACTTGGATGCTGCTGGGGGAGATTTTACCTTTTTTTCTTTTGTGATTTTTGCTGCTTTTCCCAATTTTATGCCCAAAAACGTGGTCCTTGATGAGTCTCTCTCTGATTCTTGACAGCTCAACACCCAAATGTGCAGCCAGGCAGCAGCACCTCCCTCTCCCCACATTGAATTGCTTTCTCTGGCACCTCTCTCTCATCATGGCTTTGAATAAACCCCTTTTTTTTTATCCTACATGGCTAAAACCCCCCAGGTTTTTTCCAAGGAAAGCACAGCAGGGAGGCTCCTCACTGGTCACTGGTGGCCGTGAGAACTCGGGCTTTCAGAGGGATTTTTTGATTCTCTTTGATTTATTTTCCCCTCAGTAAAGAAAAAGTGGCTGCAAAGTGATCTGGGCAGCATTGTTCCATGTGGAGAGCATCACATGAGTCCAGCAGGAGGTGGGAAGTGGCTTTTATTTTGGCCAGGATTGCTCCAAAACACGCAGGAAAGTCCCTGTCTCATCCCCAGGATGAAGGCAATATCCATCCCTGCTCTGTGCCTCAGTTTCCTCACCTTAAAAATCATATTAAAAATAATTCCTCTGGGGTTTCTTTTGGCAGAAGGGACCCCTAGGCTCTGCATTTCAGATGCAGAAGGCAGAGATGAACAGCACCATTGGAAAAGATGGAGGAATGGGGAGAAAAACAGAGGGTTTTTTACATTTTAAATCCAGCCACAAAAGTTGAAGAGCACCACTGGAAAGGATGGAAGAATGAGAGGGGAAAACCCAACAAAACTGGGGAGACAGAGGGTTTTTTCCTGCTTTTTGGGTCCAAGGCACAAAACTGAACAGCACCAGTGAAAAGAATGCAGGAATGGGGGAAAAATACCAAAGAAATTGGGAGAGAGTGTTCTTTTTCTACATTTTAGGTTCAAGTCACAGAGCTGAACAGCACCAGTGAAAAGGATGGAGGAATGGGGGGAAAAAAAATGTGCCAATAAAACTGGGAGCAGATTTTTTTTCCATTCCATGCAAAGAGCTCACCAAGTCCCCAATGGCCCCGTTTTTTGCAAGGACAGGAGGAGCTGCTCTTTCCCCCTGCCGGTATTTTTAGCAGCTGCCGGCCCCGGGCACTGGCCCCAATCACTCAGCCACCATCTCCCGCTCCCCAGTTTCGGTGACAATGCATCTTCCCAGGGGTCACTTCCTCCGGGCAGGGTCCTGCTGCCGCAGCAACACTGGCAGCTTCTGTTTCACATCTGCTCCTGCTTCTCCCGTGGCCTTTTGGGTCAGTGGCTGTGCCCAGCCCAGCTCCCCTTTCACCCTGGCTGAGGGACAGGGACAGGGAATGTCCATCCCTCCCCATCTCCCCTGTTGCTGCCTCAACACCCCCACGCTGAGGTTTGGAGGCTGGATGTGCTCCTTGCCCCCACGGGGGTCACGTTTGGTGGCCCTGCCCTTTGATCCGTTGATCCCAAAGAAAGGGGCTTTTCCCAACAGATAACTCGGTGTTGGTGGGGCATCACTGCTCCTGCATTGCTGAGCCTGATGTGTGAGCATGGTCCTGCTTGGAATCCACCTTTCCTCCAGGGATTTGGTGTCCAGCAGCTAAATTTATCCTGAGTGTAGAGATCCCAGGCTGCAGCATGAGCTCAACCCTTTATTAGACACCAGAGAACCTCCACTGCAGCTTCCACGAGCCTGTAGGCAACTCCATGGATCCTTCCTGGTAAAATGGAGAGTTCGGCTTCCTCTTAACAGGGATCAGCTTTCTGCTTCCCAATAGAATGGCTCTGGCAATGAGAAGAGGGAATGTGGTCCTCAAGGGAGCCGTGGGGGTGGAGGTTCAGCAGCAGCAAAGTTCATGGCCCTGGAGCTTTGCTTTTTTACATGAAAACACCCCAAAATCTCAGGAAAATTTCTCCCCTCTTGTTTTATAAGCAGAGCCTCACCTGGGGGTGGACTTTGCCTCCTGACTGATGTCAGCTCAGGACCATCAGGGCCCTCCAGGCCGGGGCAGGAGGCTAGAGCATCCCTGGGAAAGCAGGCACATGGTTTTAATTTTCCTCCTGATCCGTAGAGAAAAGGAAACCCAGAAGATTTATGGGCTCCCTTCTCCTCCTCCAGGTTTATAAATAGCCTTTATCAGGTGCTGGGCACATGGAGCTTTGGGGGGAACAGCAGAGAGGGATCAAAAGCAGCTTTGGGTCCCTCCTCCTCCCCCTCATCAGGTCTAATCTCTGCTCCCATCTCAAAATGGCTACATGAGCCCCTCTGGTTCAAACTGGGATTCACTGGGGGGATTTTGCTGCCTGAAACTCCTAAAACGAGTCCTGGCTTCTGTGCAGCAGCCCTGACTCCCCTCAGCTTCGATGTTTGTCCTGGGGAGTTCAGGTTATCCTGTTGCTGTTGGGAATGAGGGAAGCTCCAGGAGTCCATGCAAGGGAACTCCACATCCACAGGCATTTCGTGGTGCTCAAACTACTGAAAGGGTCTTTGGGTTCAAGAAAAGCAGCTCTGAGAGGAGAAAAAATATCAACTCCAAAAATAAATTTTGTTTCCCTATCAATATTGCTCGAAAGTGGCCTGTCCATAATTTCTTTTTTAACATTACTTTTCACTTTGAGCAGTGATTTATAATTTTTATTGAGCCATTTTCCCAGGTTTTTTTTTTTTTAGTTGGGAATTTTTCTTCTGAAATGTTTAATTTGAAAATGAAAATAGTGCTCACAAACTCCATGAAAGCAAGAGAAACAGCTGAGACAGCAGAGAGGAGAAAAGGGTTTTTAAAAGACAGAAAAGTAATTTCTATGGTTTAGTTTTTCCTCTTTACCCTAAATTTCTGAGTGTCCTTAATGATGACATTCAGCTTCCTTGGGAGCTGGGAGGGAAACACTTGGCTTTGCCAAAGAGCTGCTGGTTTGAATGGCCAGGAGAGGGAAAAGCAGATTATTGATACTGTAAGAGCCTCTAATGACCTTTTATAGAAAGAAAACAACAATTTTAAAGCCTGCAGAGCTCAGATTTTAAGTAACCCTTGGAAATGGCTTTGAAACACCCCTATGTTTGACCTGAAACTTGCAGGGCCAAAGCCAGTGGAGATGCACCATCAACACACCAAACCACACAAATTTCAGCCCACTGATGGGAAGAAAATACCCAAAAATCCTTGTTGCCAAAAGTCATGGGCTGCCCCTGGAAGGTGTTGTGGGAGAAAAACCCCAGTGATGGTTTTCCACCAACATTTTGGGTGTTTTTAGGGAAAACTGATTTTTCCCCAGGGCTGAAGCTGAACAAGGGGTGATGAAAAATACAGTATTTTGCTTTCCCTGCTCCCAGCAATTATCACACGTTCCTTATCTCCCACCATGAGGAGGAGTTACCCTGCAAACACAGCTCAGAGGGATCCTCATCCTTCCCTGACCCAGGGACACCTCAACCCAACCTCAGATAACATTTTCCACTGGGAAACAGCTTCTAGAAGGGCTGATGGCAAAATCAGGCTGGGATTAACCTTTTCAGACCCCTCTTCGAGTTTGGGAAGAGGTTGGTGGGTTTTTTTCTTGGAAATGTCAGGCCCAGGAATAAATAGATGAGAGAAGTTTTCCAGCACAGGATGGTTCAAATCTCCTTCCCTTACACTTACAAAAGGGGGTTTTTTTTGCAGATGCCTTTACTGATTTCAGTAGATTTGCAGCAGAGGAGCTGTAAATGGAGGATTAAAAGTCTTCAATAAACAATGCTTCTCCACTCACATTTGGAGCAGATTTCCAGGTGAAATAACTCCACACAGGGCAGCAGGAATGGACATGAGGCTGGAAAATCCTCCTCAATTGAATTGAAAAAGCTGCTGAATTAAACCTGTTCATTTACAGCAAAATTATGAAACAATGGCTTTTTTATTAATTAGCATGATTAAAATATGGTTTTCAATCCTATTTTTGCCCAAGCACTGGAGTCCTGGGCCTGACTCACCTTGGCAGCCCCGTGTGCCCCACCATCGACATCTGGTGTTGATTTTGGTGGGAATGGGGCATTTTTTGGGCTCACAACCAAATAAATCACAGACTTGCTGTTGAGTACCTGGAAAACAGTCTCTGCACCCCCACAGAGGAGCAGGAATTCCCACCCCTTCTCCAGGGTCAGCTGGGTTTAAGGGATTTGAGCCCAATTGCAGCCCCATGGCCTTTGCCTCTACTGTTTGGCTCAGTGTCTTCTGGATTTCGCTGAGACATTTTCCAGGCTGACATTATCTCCCAGGGCTGCCCATTCCCCATTCCAGGTGCCCCCATCCAGCAACATGTGCTGAAACCCTGTTACAAACCCAGCGTGACCCATGGGAGCCTGAAGAGCCAAATCCAAATTCTCCCTGAGCAGTTTCAGCCCTTCCCACCCATCCGAGAGGTCCAAGGTGTCCTGGCCAACATCTCTGGGCTGCACAATCTCAGCCCATCACCCGCAGGGAGCTCCTTTGAACTCCCACCCTCCGGAACGCAGCGGCCACGAGCCAGTAGTGTTGGAACACGGGTTTAATCTCGGGAGGACGGGTTTAATGCAGTGACAGGGCTTAAACTGGGCGAGATCTAAGCCCTGCCTGGCAGGTGTGATGGAAAGCAGACAATGCCTTCCTTGGCTGTCTGGCTCTGCAGGGCCTGGTGGGAAAAGTGGGATCAGAAGGGGCTGCCCAGATGTTTTGTGGCGTGGGAGCAGCCAGGAAAGATGGGAGAGGAGAAGGGGGAAAGCAGAACCCCCAGAAAGCAGGAAGGAAGGAAAGGGGGAAAGGGAGGTGGAGAGAAAAGGGCACAGAAAGATGGGATGACAGGGATGAGCACCAGGACAAGGCAGCAACTCCTCCACAAGTGTTAGAGCAGCACTTTCCTGCCAAACTCTTGTTGGGAGCAAAACTTTGCAATATAAATCAGTATTTTCCTGTTTCTTGTCTAAAACGGACATGTTTCCAGCTAAACCCAAGGCCAAAGTCCTTCTCCATGGAGCATGCAGGGTAAACAGTGCCATTTGCAGGATAATTCTTATTTAATCTGAGCGTCTTCATTTTTCTTTTGAAGTCAAGAGGAATCTTATAAAAATGGAGGAAAAAAGCCCCACGGAAAGGGTTGTATATTTGTGTAATTTTCTGTGTTTTATGCCTTCCAGGGTAAACTGTGGAGTCAGGGATCTCCTGCCCATTTCTAGCCCCTGGCTCTCCCCAGCCCCAGTGAATTAACACTGATTTATCCCGGCAGGAGATCCGGATTGTGGGCTGGGAATGGGGGATGGAGCAGCTCTGGCCCCTGAAAAGGTGAGCAAGGAAAACCTCAGCTCCTTTTTCTGGCACTCCCACAGCTGCAGTTGTCTCTGCTCAAAGTCTGTGTGATCTATTAAACATCTCAAATCAGGATTTAATTTAGTTTTAATAAGACAGTTTGGGGGTTGTTAATTAAATTGAGTTATTAAAACCACATGGGCTGGACTTGGCTGATACATTTCCTTTTTTATTAAGTCCATTAAAAATTAAGGGAAGATAGAAAGGGGAAAAAAACCCCTTTGGATGCAGCAACATATTCAAAAGCTTCTTCTTCCTTTGCTGAATTAAGAAAGTCTCAAGAGTAGTGAAGATGAATAAATACCAAAGTAGAGATGAATAAATACCAAATAACCAACCAGGTGAACTTGAATCCTCCCAGGCTCATCAAGACTCAGCTTAAGAATGAAACCTTTTTTGATGAAAGTGCCCAACAAATCTTTGCACCCTTAAACCCAGAATTCCCTCAAATTTCAAAGCCAGAATTCCCTCAAAATTCCATCACACTGCTGCTGGTTTATGGATGGGAACAATGCAGCCATGGATCACTTCCATCCATTTATGCTCCAGCTGGGAAAAGTACAGGAATGCAACTTTTTATCATCTCCCTTAATCAGATTTTTCCTACCTCTGGCAAAAAATGCTGCTGGGAATCTCTTTGGTTGCAGGAATTGTCAGGGTGATTGAGTTAAGCTGAAGAAAAACTCCCCCGTGCTTTAGAAATGACAAATATTTTATTAGCTGGAAGTGTAACTGGCTCTAATTAGCTTAGCAGGCCTGGCTTAATGGATTTATAAGCTTTAGAGGATATAAAGCCCTGGTGAGACAATCCAAACTGACCTGTGTAGGAAATTCATCCTGTAGTTCCCAAATTATCCTATTCTTTAGGTCTGGCCTAAGCACAGAAGCAACACATGGTGCTGTCCCAGGGGCTGCACAGGATGGGGAGCCCAGCAAGGCTTCGGCCCAGCTCTCTCCTCCTTTACTCCTTCATTTCTCTGGAATTTTTTCTCTTCCCAAAGCACCTTTTGCTGTTATTTATGGTGTATCAACAGTGGCAGGTCATGTCTCCCAGTTCATGATCAATCCTGGCAGATCCTTGGTCCTCCTACATCTTTTCTGCTCAGCCTGTGGGTGGAAAAGGACTAAAATCACCAGGGAAAAATCTTAAGGACTTGGTTTTATTCAGCAAAGCTGTAAACTCAAGAAAAACACTGGGAAATAAACCAAGACACCCTTCTTTCCATGTTTCCATGTTTTTCTGTCTCCCACAAGGAGCTTCACAATGGGTTTTAATGGCCCTGTTATTATGAAGATTCAAATCTAAAAAGCCAGAATTATATTAAAAACTCTATTTATTACTTGTGTCCCTGGCTTTCACTGAGCCAGGGTGGAAAAGACCATTAAGCCCAACTGAATTCCTGGAGAAACTGAGGCAGGGATGGGACAAGATCCCTCCAGGTTGCTTCTCATACCTGGTGGTGGGAATACATGGATGGATGTGCTTGGGTGTGTTCCCAAGGAAGCAAACATCTCCAGAGCCAGGTTTTGGAGCAGGCTGTGGATTTCCAGAGCCTGACCTGCCCAGAGCCACCAAGGGTTCCATGTGGATGTGCCACATCCATGGATGTGGATACTGAGGACATGTCACACTCTCCTCCTCCTCTCTAAACAACCTTCTGCTTATCCAGGTTCCTCATAGCCTGGATGATCCTGGAGGAAATAAAAGGGGAAGGAACCAGGACTTGGGGAGATTTCTGGGAGAGCTGGTGGGGAAAGAAAGGACTTTGATTTTCCTGGTGTTATTTGGGACACAAATGGATGCAAGAATTGGTAAATCTGAGGAGGGGTTTTCAATGGAATCTCATGGATTTCCAGGGCACTTGTTTCCTTCTCCACCAGAAGGATGGCTAATTAAGGAAATTCTTGGGGTTTTGACCACAAAATGTGGTTTTTTTCCTAAAATTCCTTCATTACAAGGAGTCCCTGAGTGCTCAGGCTTTGGGGCTCTGCAAGTTCTTCCCACCCCATGCCAGCCAAGATCATTTTCTTCCTCTGACCCCCTTTTTCCCTTCTGTCCCCCATCCAGGACACACAGAGCCCACCTCCACTTTGCAGTGGAATGAAGGATATTTTACAGGAATTTTAAAATGTTGAGCTGCCTTTGGTCCAGAGCTGCTTCCAGCTAAGGAAGGGAAAAGAGTATCTTTTGGGGAATGAAAAGGATGGGTGCTTGTGGGATTTGGTGTATCAAATCCATGTCATTGCCTTCTTCCCATCCTTGCTGTACAGATCTGTTTGTCCTCACTCCATGTGCTCAGGGCTTTGTAGGAAAGAAAACTCATAAATGATAAATCCTGTAAATGATAAATCATAAATGATATACCTTCCTCTTCCTTGGGAAAAAAACACCAAATCATTTCCCAGGTAACTTTGGATTCCCCTGGAGAAGCTGAATCCCTCTAAATCCCTTTTCCTGTCAAATCCTTGACACAATCACGGTTTCCCTGGATCTTCACTCTGGCTTGAAGGGCAGCAGAGCTGTGCTCAGGATCTCGTTATAGGAAGGGAAATAAGTGATACCTCTTCCCCTACCACGGATAAAATTCCATTGCTCCTGGAAATGCTCCATGGAGCCATCTTGAAACACCTGCCATGGGTTCTCCAGGTGTTTCTTGCCACACCTGGGCAGAAGTCCCCTCAGAAAGTGCTGAGCACTGTCCTGAACATCAATAATTTATATTAAAATTTAAATACATGATCTGGTGCAGTAGGAATTGCAGCAAAAATGGATAGAGGTGTGTGACTAAGCCTTTGCTCTTTGCTGCACTGTGGGCAGACCACAGAGCCTCTGAGCAGCGTCACTGAGAGCAGCTGTGGCTGGGCAGGAGCACAAGGGCTTTGAAAACCCACCTTTGCTCAGAAAAACACCCCAACCAGCTGTGTCTGGGGACAGCCACCAGCCCGGAGCAGACACACCGAATGAAGGTGGCTCTCTAGAACAAATGAGGGCGATCAGGCAGGACTTTCAGGCCATGGAGTGTTACTGTGTGGCCGGGGCTGCACCAATCCAGCTGTGGCTTGGGCACATTTTTGGGTCTCATGGCACGTCCTTGCTCCCAGTCTGCCCAACAAAGCCGCCAGAGTCCTCCCACCCCATCCCCCCCACGCTGACAAAAGCTGCTGAGTTTACAAACAGGGCGGGCTCTGGTTTCCTGAGTCACTGCGGGGCCCGGGCAGCGCGGGGGCGGCTGAGATGGGACTGCGGGGACTCACAGGATCCCAGGGCATGCTGAGCTGGGAGGGACCCCCAGTCCTGGAGTCCAACCCTTATCCCATCCCCAAGAGTCCCCCCCGTGTCCCAGAGGATCATCCCACCCCTCCTGCAGCTCTGGCAGCCTTGGGGCTGTGCCCACTGCCCTGGGGAGCCTGGGCAGTGCCCAACCCCCCTCTGGGCAAAGGAGACCCTTGGCCTGAGATCCCCCCTGCCCCTGCCCTGACACAACTCCAGCCCCTTCCCTGGGCTCCTGGCCCTGGTCCCACAGAGCAGAGCTCAGGCCCTGCCCCTCCTCTGCCCCTCTCCAGGGAGTTGTCCCTGCACTGAGGTCTCCCCTCAGTCTCCTCTTCTCCCCCTGAACACACCGAGTGCCCTCAGCTGCTCCTCACACCTTCCCCTCAAGGCCCTTCCCCATGTTCTTTGCCCTCCTTTGGACACTCTTTAGTGGCTCAATAGATGCACCCGGGAGATGTGGCAGCCCCAGGGATTCTGGATGATCCAAGAGGAATTGAACCCTGAGGGTGTTGTGGCCACGGGCTGAGATTGTGCCCTTCTTCCCCTCAGGAAAAGGAACCCTGCGTGTCCCAGCAGTTTCTCCCCAGGCTCCCAAACCCTGCTTGCTCAGTGTGATGAGGACAAGACACATGGGGCCACCTCCACCCAAGAGCTTTGGGGGTTGCAGAGCACTTTGAAATCCCCCAGGACATGGATTTTGGAGCCAGGTCCCTGTGTCCACCTGGGAGAGACACCTCACTGCAACTGTGGTGTCCTGCACAAGCGAAGTGCAGCCACCCTGAGCAAACCAGCTTAGAGTACAGCTCACAGAGCACTTGTCCACCCCTTCTCTAGATGGCCAGGAGATAAAGAAACCCACAACTTGGTGTGTTTCCTTCGAATGGCCTGAATATCAATGAAGGGAAATTCCACTGCCCAGAGCTCCTACTAACCAGTCAGTAAAATAAAGAGCTTTTCCTTTCCAATCACTTTATTTTAGATTGTTTTGGATGCTCAGTGTGACCTCAGCAGGGCATGATGGCCATGGAGCACAAAGGATTGGGAGGTCTCTGGACTTGGAGGAACTGTGGGATTTTTTCCATCACACTGTCAGTGTGTGACCCTGTTCTCTCTCTCTAATTTTCCTTATTAATGAGAGATGGAGCTTATCTCCCCTTAATGAAGATCTTTGCAATGAGGGTGGTAAATCATTGGCACAAGTTGTCCAGGAAGGTGGTAGATGCCCCACTCCTGGAAGTGTCCAAGGCCAGGTTGGACAGGGCTTGGAACAACCTGGGATAGTGGAAAGTGTCCCTGCACATGGCAGGGGGTGGAATGAGATGAGATTTAAGGTCCCTTCCAACCCAAACCATTCCAAGGTTCCGTGACCCAGCGACTATAGACTTCAGATCTGGGTTGGAACTTTATTTTTCCTCCACATGAGGGAAAGTCTCTCCAGAAAGCTCATCAATAGGCCCAGGATCTTTAACCTCATTGACTAGGGATTCATGCAGGAATGTGCAAAGGGAGAATTAATGGAGGGAGAAAATACCCTCTGGTGGGATCCCCCAGCCCTTTCAGAAGCAGCCTGGCCACCATCTGAAAGGAAGATGGATCTCCAGCCTCAACTCCACCAATTTCCCTGCTCATTGGAGGCAGATCACCAGCACAGTCCTTCTTTTTGTCCTGAAAAAATGCACATTTCCCTGCTATAAATCTCCACATCCCACCACCCCCCTGGTCCTCTCTGTGCAAATTCTTTCTCCAAAGCACTTTCAAAAAATCCCTTCCCAAGCTGCTGCTGGTTTGCAAGAGGAATTTCAGGGGGATGGAAGTCATGGAGGATGGGATTTATGCTGACAAAACTCATCTTGAACTGCCTGAAGCAGGTCTGGAAGAGGAGTAAATAGTCATAGCACTGAGGAACTTCAGCCCACATGGGCACAGGTCCTTCCTCCTGCCAGGATGTGGGTGGGATCCTTTGGATCTGGTTCACCAACTCCACCTCAGAGACAGTGACATCCCCTCATGGGCTTTCCATGGAAAATACGTACCTGTTTTGCTTTAGAATTAAAATAAAATTCAAAATGAAAACTAAAATCTATTTTCTTTAAATATTTATTTTTCTTAGAGTTCTGGTCCTGCCAAAACCAGCACACCCAAAACCATCCCAGGAGCTGCTTTGATCCCTTCCCTCCCAGGGATCAGGGAGACGTGTGGAGTGTGTGCTCAAGCCTTAAGCTGGATTTCCATCCTGTTGCCACCTTAGCAAAGGAATTTCAGTTTCCTTGCAAGTTAACACTATTCAGGTCCTACTGACTCTTTCACAGAGGATTATTCCCATTATCCATCCCCCTCCCCTGCCCCAAACCCCATAAATAGCAACACCAAAGACCTAACAAATTAGAAATCACAAGACATTTCACTTTTATATTAAATATTGACCAACAGGAGCTGTATGGATTTATTAATAAAGTTTTTCTTATTTTTTGTGGAAAAAAAATCAATGTTTGCAGGCAGCTGCTCCCCCCTAGATGTCCCAGTGCCAACCAGGCTGAGCAAACAACCCAGCTCTGCAAAACCCAAACACCTCGGGCTGGGCTCCGGGGTAGGAAACATCTGGAAATACATTTGCCTCGCCTGTCAGAGCCTGATAAAGAATAAATGTTAAGTGACAGCCGTGGGCTCTGCACATCTGAGAGCCCAGCCAGGGCTCCAGGTGGAATTTCGGGGGGTAGTTCTCTGTTGTCAGGTCCTGACCAGGAAAAAAACACACAAATATTGGAGCTGTGTGAGTCAAGGCTATTGTTTGTTTGCACGTCCGAGGGGGAAACAAGGGCTCGTGTTCCTCCAGGGATGAATGGACACAGGGATTGACGTCCCCACCTGGGCCCAGGGGCTGAGGGCTGGGGAGCAGGCAGCAAAGATAATTATTTATCCAGAGTTTTGACTAATGAATGGCTTTGAATGGGGGTTTCCTGCAGCGCCCGCTCCACCCGGCCTTTGCAAGGCTCAGATTAATGTTGGGAGGGTCCTTGTTTGGCTTTGTTTAGTTCCCACTGCTGGGACTGTGAGGGGGAGGATGTCGGACATGGGATGGAGTTTGGCCCTTTGCAAACTGTGGGGTTAGTGATGTCTCTGTTCAGGCAAAAAAAAGTGGGGAAAATGGGGGAAAATCATCCCTTTGTGCAGAGCAGAGAGGACAAAGTTGGGAATGGGTCACTCTTGTGCCCAACATTTTCAGAGCAAACCCAAAGGTTGGTTTTCCTCCTTTTGGCAATTTTCCCTCTGTCTGGCACAAGAAAATTCCTCTTCTCTGTGCCCTGACTGCCCCTTTGCCATCCAGGACTGTGGAACCCTTACCCTCATCCACCCACCAGAACAAAACCAACTGCAACCGGGGCCAGGTCACATTTTCTCAACACACCTTTTCTCATTAAACACGGGGTTATTTTTTTGTCAGCATGAAAAGGAATCCCTGCAGCCCCAACCCCATCCTGTTGTGGCCCAGCTCTGTCACAGAGTTCACTTGGCAGCTCCCACACACCAGCTCCGCCCTTTGCCAGCATTAATTTACCTCCCCAACAATAAAAACTATTTGGGCAAAAGGTCTCTTGCTGGAATAAACTGTTTCACACACAATATCAGGGCAGAATGTAGAATATTTTTTTCTGTTTCATAATATAAAACACATACAAGGCTTGCCTGCGTCAAGGCACGGCCATGGCCCACTGGGCTACAACCCTCTGCCTCTCTTGGAGAGAAGAAAAAGTCCATTTGGGGCCCAAATCTGAGCCTGGATGTTGTTTTGGGGTTACACACCATTTCAAGGAGGTAGAAGGACTTGGCACAGCCCAGACCTTGTTGCCTGAACAGTCCCAGCACAAACTCAGCGGGGTTTGGAGGCTGGTGCTGTGCCTGACTCAGCTCCAACAGCGACAGGATGTGGAAAGCCCAGAGCTGCAAAGGGAGCTCCATCCTCCAACCAAACCCCTGAGATTCCAGCTCACACTGAGCTCCTCAACCCTGCAGAGAAACCAGCCTGGAAAGGGCCCTTCCAACCCAAACTAGTCCCTGTTTCTCTGATTTTCCAGGTGTGGTTCAGAGAAGACCCATCACGGCACATCCTGGCTCAACCCATTTTCCCCACATTTCGGGGTTTAGGGGTGCCATGATCCATCCCAAGCCATGTCCCTCCCTCTGCTGGAAGGATAAATAGGATTGTGTGGAGGTCTCTGAGGAGGGGCTGGTTCGGCTCCTCCCGAGCCCGTAAACAGGAAGGTGAGGAAGTGAGGAGTGGAGCTCCGGCTCATCCAGGACACAATGCTGCCCGGAAAGGGGGATATAAATACCCAGGGTCAGGGCCAGGCTCTGCTGAACAATAGGGAGTGGGAGGATGGAAAAGGCCGACGAGGACGAGCCACAGGGCCAAGGCCACCCCGGGAGGGGGGGGGGGGTGCGGGGGAAACGGCAACGCAGCTCAAACCCTGAGTTTTGGGGATGCAACGGGTCCTGCTGGGTGTTGTGGGCTCATGATGTTCCCCAAACCAAAGAGCGAACCCCAGAAAATCAAAGGATCATGGACTAGTTTGTGTTGGAAGGGCCCTATCCAGGCTGGTTTCTCTGCAGGGCAGGGTAGTCTGGGGGTTTGGTTAGTGGATGGAGCTCCCATTGCAGCTCTGGGGTTTCCACTTCCCAAAAAAGGTGCAGGTACTTCCATGGAGGCTGGATTGTTCTGCCAGGGGCCATGGGACACATGTTGGACAGGAGGAATTAAGATAAACCACGATTTCATGCTGAGCATCACAATGGCCTGGGGAGGAAGGGTCCCAGATCCTGCTCCACACCAAGGCTCTCAGGGCTTCACAAGGACACCCTAAATTTATCCAGGATGCCCCATCCCTGGAAGTGTTCAAAGCCAGGTTGGGAGGGGTCCCTGACCATGGCAGGGGGTGGAACGAGATGAGTTTTAAGGTTCCTTCCAACCTCTGATAGAATTCTCGGATTCTATAGCACCTTACACCAACGTAGTTTTAAACAGGGGTGTTTGGGAGCTGCTCAGGGATGATGTGGATAAGTTGCTTTTCCCGAGCTGGCTGAAGACAGGGAGACGGGCAGGATTCCCTCCCCTGCTCCAGCATCCCGAGGGGTTATCTGTGCACATGGCCACGATTCCCGAGGGCAGGGCAGGTTGTGCTGATCTTCTGCTGCCTCATCCACCCCACCTCTGCTCCCTGCTAATCTAAAGACGTCAAAGGAAGCGAAATCCATGGACAGATAAAGCCCTCCCCAGGGGGGATGCTGCAGTGGGGGAGGGAGGGCAGCCACGGGTGCGGAGCATCGGGACCTCTCTGGATAACGGAGCCGGGTCAGGGCCAGCAAGAATTGCAGGAAACATCTTGGCTGCTCCTGAGAGCATCGTGACAGCCCCAGAGGGGAGCCCAGCCCCTTCCTGCACCTCAGCCACGGCGTGATCCCCGGCACGGGGATGCTCAGGGAGCTCCTCCGCTGGGATTTGCCTCCCAGACAGAGGCCCGTGGCTCAGATTCCTTCGTGTCCATTGGTTTTCCACTCTGGCCCTTTGGAGATGCACACTGGGAACCACATTGTCTGGTGGGACTTGTGCTTCTGCCAGAAAGGGCTTTTTCGCTGCTGCTGGTGGAGCAGCACAGGGATCTCCTTGAATTGAGGCTCTTGGGGATGGGCCTGTGCAGGGCCAGGAGCTGGACTCCATGATCCTCGTGGATCCTTTCCTACTCAGCATATTCTGGGATTATGTAACTTGGCCCTGGAAATCCCCAAATGTAGGTCAGAATCAGGGTTGGGTGATTGCTCTGGTCTCTGGACTTGTCTTCCCTCACCCCCATCACTGCCGCTATTAAAGATCCCATTTCCCATGTCTGATCCTTAATGGTGTCCCCCAGGAGCCGCCTGTGCTCTTAATGCCTCTCCCTTGGGAATCAGCTAAAGGACAGGGATGATTCAGGAGGGGCAGAGGATGCTGGAGGCACAGATATCCATTAGGAATGGCAGCTAATGGCTGGGGATAACATCTCCCAACATCCCTCCTCGCAAGCATCCTCTGTGTCCGAGCACCCCCAGTCTGCTCCTGGGGGGTCTCCACCTCTCTATTTTTTAAGCTGAAAACCAAATATCAAACAGGAGAATGCCAGGAATAGCTGTTCCCTTTCTCACCTCATACAGGAATGTGGAAAAACAGTTGAAAAATCCCAGGAGAAAGAATTATCACTTCTCAGCCCCATCTGTTGGGAGCCTGTGGGGTCCCACAGCCCACGGACATTAACCGGGGCAGGAGGGTCCTTTTCTAGCCCAGGAGCTCAAATTCCACCTTGGGGAAGGGATTGTAGTGATCCAAACCAATTTACACAGGTATAAATATACCTCAAATGCAGATTGTAAATACACATAATTATATTGGCAGTTACAGGCTCTGAAATGTTACAGGAGATTTGGGGAATTATAAAAATCCTTCCAAAAACCTGATGGTGCTTCTTTTTTATTTTTTTTTTTTTTTTTTT
>VXBA01003539.1:1637342-1753680 GCA_013399895.1 Serilophus lunatus
TTTTTTTTTTTTTCTTTTTTTTGGCAGGGATTCAGGGATGCACAAGCATCCCTCAATCAAGTTTTGAAGGATAAACACACATAGGAAGGCACCAGCATCACTGGAAACAGTTTTTGGGCCCTCTAGTGGTGTTTGCCGTGCTGAGAGTCAACTGTGCTCCAAAATTAATGCCAAAACCTGACAACTTACTTATTTTGCCTAATAGTTTTTACTCAAATAAGGAAAAAAGTCCCCAGTCTCCTTTTTTAATCCTTTTCTTAAAGTACACCTGTGGAATGAGCTGTGCATCTGACCAGTTAAGATGCTTCTCTCTGCACTTTTTGAGCCAAAACCAGCAAAAACTCATTTCAAAACTGAAAATAAACCTTTTTGAAAAGCTAAAGGAGAAGAAATAGAGCAGGAGGAGAAACTGGGCTGTGCAGGTCCAGCCTCTTTTCCTAACATTGCTTTTTCTCACTTTCTATTTCCAAAGAAAAAGATGTTACTGGGAGCTTAGGGAGCCCTGAGATGGACTGACAGAGAGTTCACTTGTTTCTTTCCAAATCATTTATTTCTATTTATTCATTTTGATTGCAAGGGGCAAAATATTTGAGTTTTATTTTCTGCAGCTGGAAGCTGAAACCGGGCTAGGAAAGGGGAGAATAGGAAAAGGGACTTGAAAAGCACCTTCTTTGTATATTTAGGGGGTGCTTATTAAATATATGATAAAAATTCAGTAGATATATGTAGATAATAGATTAAAAAATCTATATATAAATAGGTAATGAAATATTCCCCCCCTGCCACCCTGGATATCATATCCTATCTCAGTTTTCCAGAGGAAACACATGTCTTTGCATTCTGCCAGTACATTAAATTCCCTTATCAGTATTTAAGCTGCTGTAACTCTGGTGTAAAGGGCGTCATTTTGGGGTCAGAAATAGCTGATTCTGAGGGTTTCAGAGCAGAGGCAGCATTTCTAGGGGAGTTGTGACAGGTTTTGGGGTGTTGTTCTGCCTGGTTCCCAGATATCCACCCTTCTGGCACCTCCCCAGCCTTGCTTAGGAGGTGAGGCCACGCTCAGAGTGGCTTTCCTAAAATTCTCCTTTGCCATATTGAATTATCAGCCTCAAAATCCCTCTCCCATCCTTTTCCCATCCCCTTCCATGTGAAGGGGCTGGGGATGAGCTGTGTGTGACACGAGGTGGGTCAGTGCTCAGCAGCTTCAGTGGAGATTCACAAGGACCTGGAGGGACAGGACACAGGGAATGGCTTCCCACTGCCAGAGGGTAGGGAGAGGTGGGATCTTGGGAAGGAATTCCTCCCTGAGAGGGTGAGGAGGCCCTGGTACATGTTGGGCAGAGAAGCTGTGGCTGCCCCATCCCTGGAAGTGTGCAAGCCCATGTTGGAGCAACCATAGATAGTGGGAGGTGTCCCTGCCCATGGCAGGGGGAGGAACAAGGTGAACTTTAAGGTCTCTTCCAACCCAAACCAGTCTGAGATTCTCTGGAATATTCCTATTTCACTTTCCTGTGGCTTAGTATTGAAAGCAACCCTTTCCTTGTGAAAACAACTCCATGCCAAACATCCCAGGCAAAAGCCCAGCTGGGAGTGGAGCCCATGGCAGAAGGTTGGGATTCAATGGTCTTTAATTCTCTTCCAGTCCAAACCATTCTGGGATTCTGTGATTCTGTTTTCTTCATTCCAACCCCTCTATGTGTGGGTTGCAAAGGACTCAAGGCATCACCTGTAACCTGGAGAGGATTTTGGGGACAAGTCCCCCAGGCTGGACAAGATTCCCAAGGCCAGGACTGATTTTGGGGTATTTTGGGTGACATGTAAACTCCAGAATTGGCTGATTCAGGGAGGTTTGGGTTCAAAATGTATTTTTCCAATGTGTTCACACCAGTGCCTTGTTCTGAAGAGCTTTGAATCAGGAACCCTAAATTCAACATCCTTGACCCTACCACCTCCAGTCTTCCCTTTTTACTGGTTTGCAGAGGAATGTCCTGGGACTGTGCTGAGCACGATTCCCTGGAAACATCCAAGCTCAGGTTGGATAACCAACCTGATTTAGCTGAAGGTGTCCCTGCTGATGACTTTCAAAGTTCCTTTCCAGCCCAAACTACCCTCTCATTCCACATCATTATGATCAAGACTGTGCCCAGTTGGCAGCAGAAAGGTGGGATGGCCAGAGGTGCAGGATATTGTGATGCCAAAGGAATTCCTGCTTTTCAGAGGTTTTCCCCTTTCCTGGAGGAGAGGGCAGGTGGGGAAGAGGGGACTGTGTGGAGCCAGAGAGGAGCAAACTGGGAAGAGGAGATGAGGGAAATGGGAAGCTGGGAATCCTGCAGCTGCTTCAGGCAGGATTTGGGATGAGCCTCAGTGAGGAGAACAGACAACCACTAAATATTGAAATAATTCATGGAGTTTTCATTATCAGGTGAATTATCAACATCTGCCCCTACACATGGACATGGCTGAGGCTCTGCAGGGTTGGACACAACCTGATGGAAAACATACAGGAGTTTTTCCTTTTTTTTCCCATTTTTACAGGGAAAATACTGCCCAGACCTGTGCATCTGACCTGGAACCTCCATGGAGACACAGGGTTTTTTTGGGAAAAGAGGCCAAATCCAGATGTTGCCAAGTGGAGGCAAAGCTGGGTGTGGGGGTTTCTTTTTTTAGTATCCAGGGGTTTCTTTAAGGAGTTGACCCTCAAGAATTTATCCAAATATATCTATTTATTGATATATTAAGATATTGCTATTTAAAATATGTCAGCTATATGATATAATACATAGGATACATAGTATATTATAATATACAATCTATACTATACCATAATACAACATATAATAAATTATGTTGCACAAATAATAATATTATATAATAGAATAATATATAAGTATATAGATACATTATATCTAAGATATTTGAATCTTCTCAAAGAAAATTTATATCTATTACAGATGGATAAAAATCTGTACGATCTAAACAAATCAATATAATATAAAAATCATTATAATATAAAAATCTACGTAACCTAGATATAATCTATAAAAAAATAAATATAATACAAAAACCTACATAATCTCTATATCTATATAACAACTCTATCATCTAATATTTATACAATATACTATCATAGAATGTAATATAATGTTACATGATCTAATTTAACAATATAAAATAACATAATTTATAAATAAATACAGTATACAAATCTACCTAATCTAAATAATCTCAGTAACACTTCTAGAATATATAAATAAATCAATATAATATAAAATTCTCCAGAATACAATCCAATCTATAATTAATCAATCAATCCCATGTCTCTGTAAGCCAGGCTGGGGTTTGGGGCAGGGTTTCCCTGATTTCCAGCTCTCCCTGAGGAAGGGAAGGTTGGTCCCTCTCGGGTTCCAGGGGCACAGGGAAGGCCCAGCCGTGCTGTTATTTTTGGATTGCATTTCACATCTCCCCAGATGGAAAATCTCACTCTCCAGGGGGCAATAAAATGGATTAAAAACGGAAAAAAACCTAAAAAAGAAAGGTCCTGACCCCATCAGTAAAGTGGTAACAGCGTTTCTTGGGGAGAAAATCCTTTTATGAGGTAGGGAAGAGGAAATTTGGAGCTGGGGGATGGAGTGAGAGGGAAACTGGGGATCAAATGCAGTAACTCCACTCCTTTGGAGCCTGTGGAAGCTTCCAGCAGCATGAGCAGGGATATAATTACAGCAGGCTTTGTTAATTAACTGCTTTCAATGTGAAAGTAGGCAGAAAGTGGGTGAAGGCAAAGTTCTCAGGCCCCAGGATGCTCCAGCTCTTCCCTGCTTGGAAAACAGGCTGAGAAAGGTGGAGGTTCTTGGCTTTTTTAGTGGTATTTGGATTGAATTGAGCCCAAATATCTCCTTTAAAATATTTTCTCATGGAGAGGAAAGTCTGATCATAATAAAAATTAATGCATCCGTGGAAAATCAGGATTTTACTCAGTGCAAATTCTCACTGGGGTGGACAGTTTCTTTCCAGCTCTCCCATAAAAAGAAAGCTGGAAAGTTCCAATATTTCTGATCCCAGAGGTTTCAAAACGAACTCCTGGTTTGAGAGGAAAAGTGAAAGGAGAGGAAAGGGAAGTTTATTTTCATCTGGAGTTGCTGATGCTCCTGGACATCCTCTAAGTGTGACCAAGGGACAGACAGAGACCTGCTAGGGATGCCTAGAAATATTATTTATTAAACATATTCCTTATAATTTATTTATCTATTTATTTATTGGGATACTTCAACAGGCAAAGAATGAAGAGAGCACAACTTTACATGGGAAAATATCCTTTGCCTGCAGAAAAGGGGGACTGTCAAAACAGAAAAGGGATTGATTTTTGGAGATGAACTTGACCTTTCCAGCTCAGTTTCCTCCCCTGACTCACTCAGTCAAAGTTTCCCTGGATACAAGACTGTTTTCTTATTGGTTTCCTACCAGCCCCTGATTTATTCCATCAAAACCACAGCAAAGAGCTCCAAAATCCTCCAATAAAGGTGAAAGATTGGAGCTGGCCATGATTTATCAAGTCATGGCCCCACGTGTTGCCTCAGTTTCCATATTTCTAAAAACAGGGACTTTCTTCCATGTTTATTTTGCCACTATCCTTTGAAGAAATGATGCAATTCAAAGCTTTGATCTGCAAATATATTAAATCCAACCAATGCAGAACTTGTGGCAACCCCTGGGTCAGGACTTGTGGAATTTTCTTCTCCAACCTCAACCCTTCCAATAGATTGCAAGTTTTTAGGGGGAAGATCATAGAATCCCAGAATCCTTAGGTTGGAAACACCTCTAAGATCATTGAGTCCAACCAATAAGATTCATTAAGAAGAAAAAATCATCTGGAGGAAGGTCCTGAAGTCCATAAAGCCACTTTCTCCACCAACTTCATCATTCCCCAGGTTCTCCACCTTGTAACTCCTCAAGAGCTGGAGAAGGACCACCAGCTCAGGTTTCTTTACCACAGAACTCCTTGAGAGAAGGAGAAGGAGCATCAAACCAGGTTTCTCCCCATCCAACTCCTCAAGAGCTGGAACAAGACCACCGAATCAGGTTTCTCCATCCTGTAACTCCTCAAGAGCTGGAGCAGGAGCACCAACTGAAGTTCCTCCACCATCCCACTGCTCAAGGCAGAGCAGGAGCACCTGTCCAGGTTTCTGCACCCTGCAACTCCTCAAAAGCTGGAACAAGAGCACCAGCCCAGGTTTCTCTACCATGGAACATCTCAAGAGCTGAAGAAGGAGCATCAACCCAAGTTTTTCCACCACCCAGCTGCTCAAGGTAGAGCAGGAGCACCGACCCAACCACGCCCCCAGCCCTGACTCTTGTGGTTCTGCCCTCTGCACGTATTTATTTGGTTTTGCCCAGCACATGGCCCTCGGTTGCTATTCAACCCTTTATCTTGATCACCAGCAGTTTCTGGGCTAATCACCTGCAAAACAAACCAATCCACCCCCCCCAAAATTAAAAAACCCAACCCTTTCTGCCTTTAGAAGAGGAGCTGTTACAGAGCTGAGCCACAAGCAGAGATGAGCTGGGGAGTTCTTCTCACATCTCCTCGAAACCGATCTCAGGCGTCGCTCTGAGTCACCATTGTTTGCTCGGTGTTTTTGGGTGCACATGGCAACACTCAGGAGCTCAGCACGAGAAATCTCTTCAGTGCATCTCCAGCATTTGCTCTTGAGAGAGATGCAACTTTAAAGAGCTGTTCAGAACAACTGACGTGTCTCATTGCACAGGAGCACCTCACCCCAATGCCCCTGTGCTTCACTGCTCGGCCTCACTGGCAATGTGATACAAAAAAGGGGTTCTTTAGGGACTCCTGGAGTTGCAGAAAAGCTTCAGTTTGCAATGTTAAAAGTTTAGGCTTAACCAGATTTTGTTAAATTTTGCTCAAACCTCAAACCAGCCCCAGATGCTCCATCAACAGTTTGAGCTGAGCAACGTCATGTAGCTGAGCTCTTCCTTTTCTCTATTTCTCTATATTTTTAATTGCTTTTTCTCTTCTTTTTTTCCTCTTTTTCTCTCCTTTTTTTTTTTTTTTTTTTTTTTTTTTTTATTAAAATAAAGCCTCCTTCCCGGGTGTTNTTTTAAATAAAAAGCAAGCTCCCTGCCAGGTGGTTTGGGAGCAGCTGAGTCAGGTGTGGGAGGTCGATGTTTCAGTCCACGGGCACCAAATTTCTCCTTGGATGAGGAGTTTTCAGAGGTTCCACCCAAAGTCTCTTGGACTTGGGCAACAAACTAGTGACCAGGATGGGACTTGTTGTAAGACCTGCATCTGTGTGAAGGTCAAGCTCCTAAATCATCCAGAATCATTGAATTATAGAATGCCAGGATGTTCTGGGTTGAGAGGGACATTAAAGACCTTTTAGTCCTTTTACCCCTTGCCATGGGCAGGGACACCTCCCACTATCCCAGGTAGCTCCAACCTGGCCTGGGACATTTCCAGGGATGGGGCAGCCACAGCTTCTCTGGGCAAATTGTGCCAGGTCCTCCCCACCCTCATCTCATGGAAACCTCAGTGCTTTGAATTATATTGTCTATCTAATATCTATGTTTTATTGAGGGGTTTTATTTCTGTCCTTACAGTGGACAAGTTCCTTTTTTCTCTATTCTCCCCCATTCTGGCAAATATTTACCCAAGCCCATCATCCCAAACCATGGGAGGGCAGAAGGTACTAGAGAAGACTGTGGGAAAGGGAGCTGGAAAGAAGAGAGTTTGAGTTTTGGTGCTCTCTGGGGTGGCTTTTGCTTCTCTGGCCTTTTTCCACCTTGTGCAGCAAAATAAATCCACATATTAATAGCAAACATCCTTAATTAGTAAGAAATATCCTCAATAATGTGGCCCAGGGCAGGGGAAGATGGTGAGAAGAGGCGCCTTCAGGCTATACTGTTCCTGATATTTGCCTCATGGGATCAGATGGGATCATCTCCTGTGGGAATATTCACAGTAACCCTTCCTCTGCCACTGCTCAATGTCCCTGCCTCCCACTGGGATACTCTAAAAATCCTCTTTGCATCAGCAAATGTCCAAAAGCTGTGACAAAACCATCCTGATGAGTGCCAGGAATGGATCCTGAGCACCAGCCTGGAGTTTCCATCCTGATTTTAAGGAATTTTTGCACCCTTGAGTGTTCCCCATGCCTACAGATATTCACTAAGCTCTGCAGGGAATAAGGTCTGGAAAACGATCCTTGGCTGTAAGTTGCCACCAGGCAAAAGTGTTGGCCAAGCACATTATTTATGGGGGAAACCCAACAATTCCTGCTCCTTCCTGGTTTCAAAATCCTCATCCGTGATTAATTAGAGATGATTGTAGCAGCACCAGCACCTCACCCCACTGCTGTGCTGCTTTTCCAAAGGGATTTCCGTGTCCTGGCAGGACGGGGATGGATGCTGCTCATCCCAGAGGATCTGCAGGAGCAGGTCGGGCAAACCCCAAGTGCCGCCGTGGGGAGGCCCCGGTGGGGCCGGGGGTCCTGTTTATTGGCAGGGTCCTGACCTTCCCCCTTTATGGCCCCCCCGGGAGCTGTGCATGGAAAGGGGATTTGTAATGTAACACCAACAATAACAGAGCCCAGACAGCCAGGACAGGAGGTTTCTCCCACACAGCTGCTGCCCGGGATGGGCTGAGGGGAGCAGGGGATGCTCAGCACAAAGCTCAAGAGCACAGGGGGGTTTATCTCTGAGTTTCAGCTCCAAGTTTGATTTGCTTCTTTAGATTTGATTTTAAAGGACGGGAAGCTCCTGGACAGTGGGAATGCGAGGGTGGTGCCCTGGGAGAGGCTGCTCCGTGCTGAGCCCGAGCCAGACAGGAGGGACACAAAAGAGCTTCATGGAGCTTGGTGGGCATGTTCAAGTGGGTTTTAATCTGAAAACACGTTGCTCTTCTCCTCTTCTGATGGTGGAATGGAAGAAGGGGAAAAATAGGAATTAACTACCGAATTCTGGGATTACTGTGGATGGAGAATCCAGCCCAGTGCTGCTTTCACCTCCATTTTTCAGGCCTGAGGACATCAAGCTTCCAAGCTTGATCTTCTCCTTTTGATTTGATTATAAAGGACAGCAAGCTCCTGGACACTGGGAATGGGAGGGTGGTGCCACGGGAGAGGCTGTTCCTTGCTGAGCCTGATCCAAACAGCAGTGACACAAAATATTTTCCTGGAGGGAACCTTGGCTGAGTGGGCAGGTTCAAGTGGGTTTTAATCTGGAAACATGTCACTCTTCCCCCCTACTGACTGTAGGAAGAAGAAGAGGAAAAATAAGAATAAACTACCAAATTGTGGGAATGCTGTGGGTGGAGAATCCCACCCAGTGCTGCTTTCATGTCCATGTTCCAACCCAGAAAACAAAGGGTGAAGAAATCAAACACCAGAGAGAAAGGAGAGGGATGGAAAGGGCCTGGACACAAGTCTCCATTCCATGCTTCCTGCTCCATATTGGACTGCAGGCAAATCCTGGGACATTCCATGCTCCAGGCAGTGTTTTCTCACCTATTACGATGAAAATATGTGGATAAAGGACACTCAGCACATTGATATCCAGCTGTGCTGCAGATTTCCACTACAGACAAACCCTTCCCTGCCTCAGTTTCCCCAGGAAAGCATCATGAGTGAGAGTGGGATCCCATCTCTTCATCTCCATGGTCACCCTCATCATCATTGCATGGGAGGTGCTGAAATACTAATGGAAATACTTTGGCTTTATTTCCTGCACTTTGGGGCTTTTTCCCACTCCAGTTTCAAACTGAATTCTTTGCAGGTTCAATGAGTCAGGCTCATCCAACCCTCCCTTTTCCCTGCTCCAGTTTGGAAAGGACCTCAAAGTTCCTCAGCTCCTTTTATACACCTGAGAATGGGCAAGAATTTTCTGACATGCCCCGAGGTCATGTTTTTGTGATGGAATCAGGTCTAGAAACCTCCTTAATTTAAAAGAAAAATGTTGAGATTCATCTGTTATAATGAGATTTGGGAATTGGGGCTTTTAGGACAAATATGAAGAGTGGGAGACATAGGAACATCTCAGAGCGCCTGGCATGGATGGGAACATTCAGCAGGGGGACAGATTTGGAGAAACTTCACTTGCATTTTATAGTTCATTCAGACTTCGAGGTTTTATTGGAACAAAGCCAGAGGAAGTTTAGTTTGATCTTGAAACTCAACGAAGAGATGCTCCTCAAATCCCAAGGAGGGTTGGGATGATCCTCTGGGACACAGGGGGTGACTCTTGGGGATAGGCTTGTGCAGGGCTGAGGGTTGGACTCCATGATCCTGGTGGGTCTCTTCCAACTCAAGATATTCTGGAATTTTGGGATCCTTCCAGGCATTTCACACCTCAGATTTGCAGTGGGGCTGTAATGCCTGCAGGTCCTCCTGCTGCATCCATCCCTGTTCCATCCATGCTTTCTCCTGCAGGAGCCTCCCAGGGCTCTAGGCAATCTCAGGGTGGTGAACCCACAGCCCCATCCCAGCTCTTGGTTCAGCTGAATTTATATCCTGAGTTGAAAGGGACCTCCGAGGATCATGGAGTCCAACCCTCAGCCCTGCACAGGCCCAGCCCCAAGAGTCCCCCCTGTGTCCCAGAGGATCATCCCAACCCTCCTGCAGCTCTGGCAGCCTTGGGGCTGTGCCCACTGCCCTGGGGAGCCTGGGCAGTGCCCAACCACCCTCTGGGGAAGAACTTTTTAGGTAACAGGAGGCCTGAGTGCTGTGGTTGTCCCTGCCCTATCCCTCTGGAATTGCTGCTGTGCTGGGTCTCTGCTGAGGTTGGGTTTCAGGTATGAGTGTGGACAAGGCAGACACAAAGAAATGACATTTAGTGATAGAATAACAACCTGAGGGAAGACAGGCAGTGGTGTTGGAGGAGATGTGGGGATTTTTTGTCAAGTAAAGTAGAAAAGGGAAAACAGCAGGAATTGCCAGCAGGACAGGGCAGGCTGTTGGGGGGACATCTGGCTGCAAGGGAAGAATAAAGAGAGAAGAGAGTTACAGAATCCCAGGAAGGTTTGGGTTGGAAGGACCCATTCCACCCCCTGTCATGGACAGGGACACCTCCCACTATCCCATCTTGCTCCAACCTGGCCCCAGGGATGGGGCAGCCACAGCTTCTCTGGACAGGATCCATAGGGATGTGGTGGCTCTGCCCTGGCTGTGGGACACTCACGACTTACCCAATGTGGTAGTCCCTGATTCTCTGAGACTCTATTTGGCAAAGATGCTCCACATCCCGCACCCCCGGGAGCTTTGGGATGTGGGTACCCCCTCCCTACTCCCACCCTGTTCCCACCACACCCTTTCTCCTGGCACCATCTAGTGGCAATTGGGGCCCAGATGCCTCCTCTGCTCTTGGATTTGGGTCAGCAGGTCCCCTCTTCCTCTTCCCCCTTTACTCCTTTGGGATGCTTTTTGGGATGCTGGAAGCACAAACCCCAAACCCAAAAGATGAAGAACCTCAGAGAAAAGGAAAGTCTCAGATCTCAGGGAGATATTTCCAGGTGACCCAAGTGGTTAAACTTTAATGAAAGTGAGTCTGGTGTAAAACACTTTTTTGGGGGGGAAACATCTCCTTTGCTCTCCCTCTCTCTTCCCCTCCACCAGCCCATAAACAAAATCTGATTCCTTCAGAAATAAAGTTTCCACTTGGATAATTTTTGGATAACCACCAAAAATCATGGCATGGCTGAGTTTTCCTTGGGGTTTTTTGTGCATGGTCTCCTCAACACCCACACAGCCCATTCCAGCCCTCACTGACTGGTTTTAGGGCATCTAAAGCAGGGGAAAAAAAAAAAAAAAAGCAGTTTCCACCATCCAGTCCTGATTTCTGTGCTTGCAGGGTTGTTTTTTATTCAATTAAAATAACCCACCCACCCTCTTGTAAAGATGTGTCTCTTAGATCCAATGTTTCCCAATGATCCCAGTTTTGGAGCCTTAGGAATGAGGCTGCAGCTCGTGGAAGAGTTTAAATAAAAAGATGATTTTTGCAATTTTTTCACTGAAACATTTAAAATCTTCCAGCAAAAAACACAGTTTTCCTTAAAAATACAGAACTGAAGAGGTCAAGGGTAATTTTCCAAACCCTAGTGATGGTTTTCTCTGCCCCTCTCAGGAAATTCCAGATGAAGGAACATATTTCATTGACGACAGAAAAGCCAAATGCGAAAGGAGAAAAGTCCTGGAAAATGTTCCCTTGGCTCCAGGGCTTTGGAACTCCCCATGTCTCTACTTCTTATAATCCTAGGAAAGGACTTCACTGATCCTTGGAAGAGTCTAGGGATGTATTTCCATCCTGCAGACACAGCATCTGATGTGCAGTGTAAGCACCCAAAATTCCCAGATGAACACAGACATGAGTGGTGGGAATGTTTGTAAGGAAAGGATTTTTTTAAAGGGAAAAATGGGATTTCTGTTGGATTTGAGGGAGAGAAGAGCTGAGCTTGGAGGGGAGGGAGGGGGATTAGCTGTGTCTGCAAGGCCTCAGGAGGGGCTGTGGGCAGAGGGCTCCTGAGGGTGATGGATTTGCCCACAGAGGCTGGATCCAGGTTTGATGGATGGATGGAGGTGGCCCAGGCTGTCTGGGAAAGCTTCAGGAAGGTTTTCATCCCAATCCTTGCACTCTGCATAACCCACACCCTTACTCCTGGTCCCCTCCAGGCAGACCCAGGCAGGGGGGAGAAGACACTTTGTTTAGATCCCAAACCCAGGAAAAATCAGTGGATCCCACCAACCATCCCCTTCCCAGCCCTTCCTCCCATCTGCTCCAGTCACTAAAGCGTGGTAGGAAAAAACTCCAATTCCTCCATTTCCTATTATTCAAAAATAAAAAGCAAATGTTGGGCCCAGAGTTCAGATCAGGGGAAAATCCACAAATCTCTTGGCCGTCTGGGATCTTTTGTTTATCGCTGCACTTAATCCCATTTTTTGGGTCTCCCAGGCTCGGGCTCGAAGGGAAGATAAATGAGGTGAGTCAGAAGCTCACCTGATTAACTTGGCTAATTCCATGGGTTTATTCTTTTCCAAGACTGGGTTGGAAAGGGAGCAGAAGGAATTTGGGAGTGCAGAGCTCCAGCCTCATTAAGGCAAAAAAAAAAAGGGCTTTTTGTTGGGTTTTTTTGTGCACAGGACACTCTGCAGGGAGGACTCAGCAAAACGACTCTTGATCAAGTGGTTTTCCCCTGGATTTTCATGACATGTCAGATTTGTCAAGTCAGTGCATTGTGCTGCCACTTCCCTCCAAAAAATAGCAGCTTTTCCCACAGATGTCCATGAAATCTGTGCTGTAGACAGAGATCACCCACTGAAATACCACATTCACCTGAATTCCTTTGCTTTTCCTGGACAAAAAGAGGAAATTTTCCCATGCTTTTGGAGGTGCTTTTTCCGTAGGACACCACTCTGCATGGAGATCCAGCATTCCTGGCACCCCAAAATCCTCCTGTACATGGAGTTCCAGAATTCCTGGCATGTGAAAATCCTGCCCTGCATGGAGATCCAGCATTCCCAACATTCCAAAGTTCTCCTCTGAATATGCAAACAAAAGTGTGGAGTTCACACCGACACTGCCTCCCATCGCAGCCAAAAAAATCCTCAAATTTTCCCCAGTACTGAGGGAGCCGGGAATTCTCCTTATTTTTTTTTCCCAGTGAATTCCAAGCCTGGCAGTGGGCAGGGAGGAGGATTCTGCTGCTATACTTAAGTCTTATTCCTGCTGCAGGATCTGGGTGAGGGATGAGGAGAAATTGGGAAGGCAGCCCTGGGATCTGTCAAACATGCCATGAGCTGGGATTTGGAAAAGAGAATGGATTAACCTCCTTCCAGACACAGGGGCATGTTTTCAGTCAGCCCAGCAGCAAATCCCCATCCCTGGAGGCTTTACCCCAAATTTTCACCCCCATCCTGGGGCATCCCTGCTCCCTTTCTGTACATGATCTATTTTCATCACTTTATCCTCCAGGTCTCTGGAAAGATCCTTCTCTTCCCATCTGCTTTGGGTTAGGGCTCCGTCTGCCGAGTGTTTCTCCAGGGAGGCTCCAGGTTCATCCCTCCTGGAGCACCGGGAGCTGCCGGGGGGGTGGAGGGGGCCCGGCCCAGCCACTCCCACCCCTCGTCCTGCTCATCCCGAGCAACAACTGCTGCCTCCAACATCTGCTTCCAATCGCTTCTTCATCTGCCCAGTGCTGAGAAAACCAAGATTTTTGGGTCCTAAAGGTGGACAAAGCCCATCCAGCCCCTGCTCTGGAGACACCCAAGTTAAAAATCACACTCCAGCAGGATTTTCCCTTTATTTAACAGCAAACCAGATTTTTTTTCCAGGTGAGCAAGACAGAATTGGGATTTTCTCAAAAATTCAGCTTTTTTTCCTTGAGCTTTGTAGTGGTTGAGTGATGCTCGTGTCCATGCAGGATTTGGAATTCCTTAGGGACAATCCTATGTAGTCACTAAAGGATCTACTCAAAGGCAGACCTTGGAGCTGCCTTTAATCCTTGCCTGATGTCCCAAGAGCCCCTTCACCCTCAGCCCACCCTTCACGTGCAGCTGAGAGCTGATGTGCCAAGAGCAGAATCACAGCTCCTCCCAGAGCCCCTGGGAATCTCTTCCAGGCCTGGCACAAGAGGGAGACAAACAGCAAAGAGCAGCCATGGATTTGGGTTAGAGACCTCGTTTTATGGGGAAAAAAAGGAAAATATTGCATTTCTGTGATGAGAAGCACAACGTTCCAGCTCTTCTTATGGTGGGGGTTGAGCAGGGAAATGGACCCTGGAATTCAATATTCTTTTTCCACTGATGGATTGAAGTGGAATTTTGTCTCTTACTGAATTAAATCCCTTCTTTGAGCATCTCAGGAATCTGATCCAACAGTCAGAGCTGCAGAAGGGTTGCACTCCTTGATCCCCTCCTGCACCCAGTGGTGCTCAGCAGCCCCATGGATCCCATATTCCAGCTTTGGTGCATCCAAACCCACTGTGATCCCGTGTCCGTGGAGCACCAAAAGCTGGAGAGAGCACAAAGAGCCATCCCTAAAGCACTCAGGATGGACTCAGAGCGTGGCTGCAACGAGCTGTGAAATCTCAGCACGGAGCCAGGGCTGGGAAAAAGAAGAGGAAAATCTCTTCCAGAGGTGCAGAGGGGCCAAAATGTGAATTTCATGGCAAAAAAACAATTGCAGAGAGTGGTTCCACAGCAGGGAAACTCTTCCTGCCCCCATCACAAGTGGGATTAAGCCCCAGAGGAAACTTCTGGTGGGGTTACTTGCTAAAATTAACCTGAAGAAAGTCTGGGAGCTGGGAAAGGGAG
Organism: Serilophus lunatus; assembly: GCA_013399895.1. Classification (NCBI taxonomy): domain Eukaryota; kingdom Metazoa; phylum Chordata; class Aves; order Passeriformes; family Eurylaimidae; genus Serilophus; species Serilophus lunatus. The sequence goes on from VXBA01003539.1 coordinate 1,651,655, forward strand.
AAGCATCTGAGGTGCTGGACGAGCTTGAGCTGACCATGGGATTTGATGGGGAGGTGTCCAAGCAGGGCTTGAGCCACTTGGGTTGGAAATTTTCCTCTGTTTGCCCCAAATTCCAATGCTGGCTGGTCCTACCCTCCCCCTGCCTGTGATCCAGGGGGCAGAATTCTTGTTGATATTAAACATTGCCCTGGATTTCAACTTGCTGACACCATGAAGATGGTTTTAATTAAACCTCATTAGCAGCAACCTGTTCCTGAAAATGAGCATAGCTAATCCAGTTGTGGAGCTGGTTCCTTCAGGATGCTGCTCTTCCCAGAAGCCCATCCTGGACACGTGTGTAAATCCTCCCCCTGCTCTCATTCCCAGCTCTACGGAAGGTGGAAAACCCAAAAGGAAAGCTGGAAGTTTGGGGTGTTGCATGGATTTGGGACAATGGAGCACAGGAAGGGATCATGACGTGACATCCAAAGGACAATCCTTTCCTGGGACCACATCTGGGAGATTTGTGCTCTGTGCAGAGCGGTGATTTGAGCCCTGCAGGCAGTTTGGGGGATAAAAAGGATATTTTGGGTAAAAGTACGAGCTTGTCCCCTGAACACGACCTTGGGAATCTCAGCTGTGGTGCTGGGTGGATTCCCCTCTGAACAAAGCTTTCCTCTGCCACAGGAGGCTCCTGGAAGGGACCAGCATCAGACCTGCTCAGGGGAGTGGGAAAACCCATTAGGCTGGAAAAACATGTGTGAGCTCAACACAGGGGAGCAGATCCCGGGCCAGCACCCTCAGAACCCTCAGCATCCTCAGCATCCTGAACATCCTCAGCACTCTCAGCATCCTCAGCACCTTCAGCATCCTCAGCTACCTCAGCATTCCCACTGCCAGGTTTTTTGGGTTCCTTCTCCCCATCCCTATTTCTCACCAGAGCTTTGGGAAGGAGCAGAATTCCGAGTGGTCCCTTCCCCCCTTCCCCAGGCCCTCTCCCCCCCAGCAGCTGGTTCCTATTAGCAGAAGGGCTGACAAGGTGCAGGGCTGGAGCGGAGCCTCCTTTGGCAGGAATTGTGACGAGAGGCAGAGCCCGGCCCGGGTGTCTCTGATGGGTTTCCGGGCCCTTATCAGCCCGTCTGTGCCTGTGCCGGGGGGGGAACCGCGGCGGCCCCGGCTCTGTCCTGCCTTGGGAACGGCGATGGAACAGCCCAGCCGGCAGCTCCAGCCCGGGGGATGTCTCCGAACACCGCCGGGTTTTGGTTCAGTCCTCACAGTGAGTGTTTCACCTGCCTTCAGGAAATAAATATATCTGTGCTGCACCCGGCCCAGACACATTTACTGCCTTTTATCTGCCAGCAGCAGAAATAACCCAGCTGTGTGCGGGGATGAATAATCTCCTCAGGCTTCATCCATCCTGCTGTTTCTTGTTGTGCCAAGATATTGGTACCCTGCCCTTTCCCCTTGGCACAGCATCCTCACCCTCAGCCAGGGATGCAGGCAGCTGGGATCTGCCTTGCTTTGGGTGGGATGGCTTTTCCCAACAGGGCGTCCATTCATGCAGAAGGTCAGCCAAGGCTTAGGGATTAACGATATTTATTAATTAAAACGAATAAATAGGTGGTTCTGGTTCTAGGTGTCCACTGCTCCTCTTCCACAGCCCTTGGGTGGAAACAGCTCCATCTCCTGAAACACAACCAGCACCCCCTGCTTCTCCAGACAAATTAACAACCTCCTTCCCACTCAGACACATTAAACATCATTTTGCAGCTCTGCCCAGGGCCTGGGGGATGAGATTGAGGCCGTGGCAGCTGGAAAATGCACCGTGAGGGGGAGAAGGAATCACTGGGGGTCTGGGGCAGCAAATGCAATTTGTCTTCCCACTTTCCTGAGCAGGCTGCAGGAGGGAGCTGCTTTGCTTTAGCTGAGATTGGGATACATGAGCATGTGTGTGGTGGCTCCAAGTTCAGTCAAATTTGGGGATGCTGAGTCAGAAAATCATCTTGGCAGGGGTCTGCAGCCTCCCTTTGTCCCCTCAGCTGAGCTGGTGACAGTTTGGTCTCCCTAGTTGGCCTCATTTGGTTTTTCCAAGCACACCTTATCCATTTCAATTGTCCTTCATTAGCCAGTAATTACATAATTACCTTCCCTTAACTCCAGCCCAGGCTGCGCAGGCAGCTCCCGACCTGCTGCCCATTCCCATCCCAGCCTCATTAACAGGGAGATGCCAACCTTCTCCAAGGATCTCCCCACCTTGACTGGACCCTGCTCCCTCTTCCAGCACCAGACCAGTGAAGCCAAGGAGGTAGAGACAGAGTTTGGAGTGCAGGATGGACCATTTCACGTCACGGAATCAGAGATCCCAGGATGGTTTGGGTTGGGAGGGACCTTAAAGCTCATCCAGTCCCACCCCCTGCCATGGGCAGGAACACCTCCCAATATCCCAGGTTGCTCCAACCTGGCCTTGGACACTTCCAGGGATGGGGCAGCTACAGCTTCTCTGTGTGTCTCCCCACCCTTTTCCCCAAAGATGTGTCCCCGAGCCTGTGTGTCCTGCTTCCCCCCAGCCACACCCTCGTCTCAATTCCAGTCCAATTTCCATTTTACCAATAAACCCCACCTGGCCTCTTCTGCTTAACATCATCCAGATCCCATTTCCACACTCCTGGCATCTTCCAGGGCTGGGCAATACCTGGCTGCCTGGAAAAGGGAGGACAGCTCCCACAGCAAGCTCTAGGCTCACTTTTCCCAAATTTGCTTAATTTTTCCTGGCAATCCTGCCTCAAACTGCAAGGATGCTTCTGTGGAGCCTGCCTGGAAAATGCTGCTCCACAGCAGCCTCCAGCACCAGCACAATCCCACGGTTTTGCTGCCCCCAAAAAGCATCTTCTCCCACCTCTCACTCCCTCAGCAAACACCTCCCTAGAGCCCAGCACTGAGAAGAGCGAGGATTTGGGGGCCAATCACCTCTTTGTGGTGCTTTTAAGGAAAACAGGAGTGGGAAGGATGGAGTCCAAGTGCAACATGTGAACAGGGCCCTTCACACTGAACCCTCTTTGTGTGGCTGCTGGGACCCAACGCTGTGCTGGAGGTTTCTCACACCAGTTTACTGAGTGTTGGGTTTGATGGTGGGGCCAGGGGTGGCTTTTAGCCAAGGTGTTTGTTACCAGCTTCTCAATAAACAGTGGTACAGGCAGAGTTAAGCCCTGTTGAAACAGGGTTTAACATCTCACCCATGCTGGGGTAGAAAGAAGAGTTTAAGTGCTTGGGCTCTGGCCAAGGCAGATGGAAAAAAACCACTCCAAGTTAAATTTGTCCTTTGATGATTGAGAAACTGTGCTGCCCCTGCCTGTCCCTGCATCCCTGTGCTGGGGTGGACTGGTGGCTCAGGAGCTCTTTCAGACATAAAACTGCTTTCAAAGCCCCGAAAGCCTCACTCTGCCTGGATCCAAGGTGGCTCCAAAGGTAGGAATCAGCTCCAGGAAGGTGGTTGTCCTGCTCTGGGTGTCGCTCTGGGTGTCATTAAGAGCAGCTCCTGACCAGCCAATGCCCCAGCACAGCACTAGAGCCAAATTCATTGTTTTGTACATGCATTTTTTTAACTTTTTTTTTTTTTTTTTGCAAAGACATCAGTTTTTCCTAAAGCAGATCCACTTCCCAGTGCTCCCTAAACTCTGATGTCTTAGATACATCCTCAGGGATGTGCAGCTTGATGAGCTCTCCCTGATTTTAAGGGGATGGAGGATGCACAGGGGTCCAAGGACCACGTGGGAATTGATCTTTAGGGAAAAAAAATCACTATTCAGTGGGGAGTTTGACTCCAGTGGTGGTCTTGGGTTTGAGAAGCACTTCAGGATGAAAGGAGTGATGGAAGTGTCAAATATTATGCTAAATAGCTCCATGAAAACTCCTGGATGTTTTAGGAGCTCTGCCAGGCAAGAGGTGAATAAAGCCAAACTCTCTCAGAGTATTTATTTTTTGAAGGCTTAACGTTGTTTAAACAGTCAGGTCCGAGCAGACAACGAAGCTGGGACCACACGTCCACACTTCCCATCCTCTGCACATCTGGGAATGCTGCACATGGAGCAGTGCAGAGCTGGTAGCCCCAAAAACAAAGGCAACAGAAGAAAATCTGGGGTTTATCCAGGACATCAGTGTGTTGTTATTCACGACGCACAAGCACAGCAGCTCCTTCCTGTGCTGCCATAACCTGTGAGCTGCAGCTCATGGACCTGAGATGCTCTTGAGTGGTCCAGGAGCCCCCAAGCTGCTCATGGGCCCTCGGGCCACCTCATCCAGATGTGGTGACAAGACAGGGGAAATGGTTCAGACTGAGGGAAAGTAGGATTAGATGGGATATTGGGAAGAAATCCTTCCCTATGAGGGTGGTGAGGTCAGTCCTCAGCAGTTCAGTAGCTTCAGTGGGGATTTACAAGGGCCTGGAGAGACAGGACACAGGGAAAGGCTTCCCACTGCCAGAAGGCAGGGAGAGATGGGATACTGGGAGGAAATTCCTCCCTGTGAGGTTGGTGAGACCCTGGCACATGTTGCCCAGAGAAGCTGTGGCTGCCCCATCCCTGGAAGTGTCCAAGGCCAGGTTGGAACTACCTGGGATAGTGGGAGGTGTCCCTGCCCATGGCAGAGGGTGGGACTTTTAATGCCCCTTCCCACCCAAAGCATTCCAGGATTCCATGATCTCCTGTCACTGAGGTTCAGAGATGTGGTCTGAGAGACCCAGAAGACTGGCTGAGGTTGTGCCTGCAAAGCTCCCTCCTGTCATTTGCTGATCCTAATCAGGCTGCAATAAACCTGTGATTGCACATCTCATAAGCGAGATCACAGGGAGAACAGGAAATGAGCAAAGTTAATCAAATTAGATGAAAGACAAAGAAAAAAGAGTCTGAAAATCCCATCTGGGGAACAATTTTATTAGTGCTTTGCACTCCTGTAGAACATTTTCTGACACGGAGTGCTGGAACATCCATTCATCCAGGCAGTGCCACGCAGCCACCATACAGTTGGATGAAGGTGAATATCATTTCCACCACCAAAGTCCTGCTGTTTTGGGATGTAGGAGAGAAAATCAAGATATATTTGTCATTGCAGTGTTCTCCCTTTGGTTAAATTCAAATAAATCTGCATTTCTCTTCCCTGTAGACAAGAAGGAGTTTTTCTCTCTTCCATCAGAATCCTCACCCTGCTTTTGCTCTTTGCTTGTTTTCAGCACAGTGAGGAGGAATCAAACCTCTCCCTTCCCTGCCCTGAGTTACAGAAATACAACTGAAAGGGGCAGGACACATCTTCCTGTCTTGATCTCACATTTGGTTCATTCTTCCTGCCTTTCCCTGAATTTCCTTAACAGAAGGAATGAATATTTCATGGCATTACTTCTGACATTGACTCCTCTTGCAAGTCACCACAAAAGCCTGGCCAAAACAGGGAAGATGAATGAAAAGTATTGTGGATGCATCATATTAATCCCATAACTTTCAGACCACCCAACAACTCAGAAAGCAGATGATGTTTGATGATGATTTTACCTTTCCCACTGTTTTGGGGTCCTGCTGCCCCACAGGGGCTCGGGGGTAACACTGAACTTGGACAGAGCCGGGATCTCATGGGATCTCATCCGCAACTCTGCAGATGCAATGTCCAGGGCATGTTTAGAAACCTCTGGAGGAGACATCCCAACCAAGCATCTGCTCTTTTGGCACTTGGAGAGCTGGGTACTCATCCCCCTGAGGGACAGATGAGAGCCAGGCAAGGAGGTGATGGTCTGAAGTCAGGCCAGGATGTGTTGGTCTGATCTCTAAGCAAATAAAAGACAAATGGCTTGGAATATCTGTGCCTGTGTGTGAACCACATTATTTTTCTCATTTCTGTGTAGGAGTCAAAGCCAGGCTGATAAAAGAGGAGAGTACTTTTGCGTGGCTTCCCATCTGCAGCTTCAGCAATGCATTGAGGTCAATGTGTTAAATCCAGGGATCTAGAGCCTCAGGGTCTTTGGCATCATTATTGGTGCTGATGAGGCTTGGATTTCATCCTACTGCAATCCCATCCTGTCCCAGATACATGGAAAGGGCAGGAGTAGAGGAAGCAACACTTTTCCAAGGTTCTGTGGAGAATCCAGCTCGACAAACTTTGGAAAACAACCAGGATTCACCAAAGCCTTGCCCATCTTCCAGCCCACACCAGAGCTCCAACAATTCTACCCACCAAGGGCCCACCCCAGCCTAAATTCCTGCCCCCTTGAGCCAGAGCCACATTTCCCTGTCCGTGCAAAGAAGGGGAAAGGGTTTGACTTGCAAATCTTGTTTCAGTTCCTCCTTGAGAACTGAGCATTTTAGGCTGAGCTGCTTCACTGGGGCTTCTCCACTACCCAGCACCCACCTCCATTCCCACCTTGTGCCCAAAGAGGTGCCACCTGGATGTGGGGATGCAGAAGAGCTGTGGAATTGCAATACTTCATGGACACATTCACTTCAATGACTTTCCATGACCTTCTCTCCAAACATCCACATCAAACAGCCCCATTCCCACCACTCAACTGCCGCCACAGCTCAATCCTGGAATATTCTGCCTTTTTAGGAGCAAAAATTCCCAGTCACCTTCAGTCCTGAGTAACCTGGAAGGGTTTTAAAAGCTTTTTTACGTTTGACATCCTTTTTTTTTTTTTTTGATAAAAAAACCACCCCAAACTTTGTCAGAAAGTGTTAGTTTTGCCACAACTGAAATCATTTGCAGGAAAGGGCTTTCAAATGAGTTTCCTGTTTCAAAAAGAAAATTTAAAAAAAAAAAAAAAGCTCTTAGAATGTCCTGAAATTGTCAAAAACATCCTGTTTTGACATTCAAAGAAAATTGGTCTTTTGATTGGCAGTGAGTTTGCTAAAAAATAATAATTCTCAGAGATGAATGGGGAAAATCCAAACCACCAGCATCCCAGAGCAGGGTTTGCTTCAAAGGTTTGGGTGAGCCCAACTCAGAGCTTGAGGTTTGGATTTATGGGTACTGAACAGAGCCTGCTCACCCTGACAAGCAATCAGGCGTCTCAATCTATGGGAAAAAATCCCATCCTGGATTTTTGGTTGGGTCACATGTGTGGTTCACAATTTGGTGCTGCTCGATCCAGGTTTATGGGGGAAAATCCAATAATAATAATAATAATAATAATAATAATAATAATAATAATAATAATAATAATAATAATAATAATAATAATAATAATAATAACAACAATAACAATAACAACAACAACAACAACAACAACAACAAGGAGAAAGAAGGAGAAGGAGAAAAAAAGAAGAAGAAGATCTCATACCTACAGGTCCTGCTTAGCAATGGAGGTTTGCTTTATTCCTGGAAAACGTTGGAATTCTGCTTTTAGGGAAATTTGAAAGAGCAGAGTTTGGGGTTTGAAATGCTGTCAGTGCTTTTCCTCCTGGAAGCTGCTCATCACCCAAAGCATCTCCAGGATGTTGAAGACCGAAACTGCCTTTGGATCGGTGTGAACCTGCCAGGTTTTCACTCCCACCTTAAATCTGGGTGCTCCTGACTCCCATCCCAGAGCCTGGGTGTCCAAGGTGTGATCCCAAGGCTCCTGAGCCTGAGGGGTTTCCAGCCAGCCATGAAATTTAGACCAAAGCACAGGAGTGAAAGCAGCAGTGAGGAGCCAAGCGAAGTTCAGGGCAGGTCAAAGCAAAGGAAATTGGTGCCATGAGCCAAATTAATTTATTTTTGCGAAGTAGCAAATAGTTCTTTTGATTTTCAAGAGGAGGTTTTTTTTGTTGAGGAGCAAACCCTGCTGTGCTGGCTGGTTTTGAGACTAAAATATCCCTGAAAATTAAAAAAAAACCCCAAATTCTACACCAAACACTTCTTTGGAAAATGACAAGAAGAATTGTCTGGACTTATTTTTTCTGCTAAATTTGCTTAAAATTTTGAGTTCAGTCTGAGCTGGTGAACAATTTCCTTCCAATACCCCCCCAGCCTCCTCAAAATCTGCCATATTCCAGCAAATTAGAGCACAGCAAACCTTCAGCTGAGAGATTATTCCCCCCAGCACTGCCCTGATAGGTTTTAAATGCCAGAAATTTTTGGTGGCAAAGTGGGATGCAAACAGTGAATGGATTGAATGATTTATAAGCCCTGACACAGTAAATTCATTAAACACCAGTGGACAAAATGCAAATGGAGGAGCAGGGAAGGAGAACATGGCTCTAAGTGGATTTCAGATGATGGATCTCTGAGTTCACATGTGATGAAAAAGCAGAGCTATGGAAGGTGTCTGCAGCCACAAAGCAAAGTCTATTAAAGCTCCTTGTTCTGGAGAGTATTGAGCAAAGCTCGGGAGAAAAATTGGATAAAATAAATGCTTTTGATTTCCTAATGTGTTTTGAGCCCAGGCCAAGGGCTCAGATGGTTTTCCTAAGAATTACACTGGGTTGTGTGCAGGGAAATAGCTCTTTACACCAGAGCAGTCTCTGGAATTGGGGAAATGCATCCCAGCTGTGGGATGTCACTCTGGCCTTAGCAAACCCTTCCTTCTCCTTGGATGCAAATGGGATTAGGCTGGGAGTGCTTCACATTAAACAAGAGCCCTAAAAAGTGTGAGTTAGGTGCTGCAGAAAGCCAAAAGGCCTCAGTGTCTTACAGGGGTTGCTCTGATTTTTTTCTATGACTTGTCTAGAAGTGACAGGAGGGGACCAGGAGGCTGCTGGAAAAAGAAAAAACCTGCAGAAGGGCTGGAAAATGGGCCAAAACAAGCTGGGTTTGGGCACCTTGTGGGTTTGAGCGTCAGTATCTGTGTCCTTTTGGGTGCCAGCTTTGCAATATTGCACCTCAAGTCTCTCCCCTTCCACATCCTCCTTTGCTCTTCCCTCTCATTTCTTCTCATTTTTTTCCCCCTGCTCTCAGGCCAAACCCTTCTGCCAACATTTCCTGCTTGTTAATGAGAGCAAAAAGGAGCTCTGGGGGAGAGAAATGCTCATCTGGACATTCTGGGGCCTCTGCTGAAGGCCTGGGGGTTCTGGCAGCTCTGTCAAGCTGAGGGGTTTGTGATGTGGGCTGTGGGATGGCCCATCTGGGAGGGAGCCCAGGCCAAACTCACCCACTCACATATTTTTCCTGGGATGTGTTACTGCACATATGTTCAGAGGACAGGAGAAACCTGTTAAAGAGATAACCTTGACACATCCCAATGAGTCCTGCTCCCAGGGCTGCTCCTCTTGCAGGATCCTTATGTTGAGGCCCTGGAGACAGACAAGCCTTGCCAGAAAAAGAGAAGGAAAAGCTCTCCCTGGCCCTGGGCTGTGTTAACACTGTGTTGGATTCCTGTGGGGGGACACGAGGGCTCCACACTCCACCCTGAAGCAGGTTGGAATGCCAATCCTTTCTGGTCTTGGAATGCCATGCTGGAGCTGTCTGTGTGCTAGTTCTTGGCACTGAGGGCTGGATCCTGCCCTCTCATATGGCATTGGCAGGATTTATACCCCTATCCTTGAGAAAATGCCATATGGGGCAGAGGAAAGGCATGAAGGGCTCACAGCAATGTCCCACCTCCAGTTTGCAGGGTCCTTCCATGGGTCCAGCATCCTGAGATAAAGCTGATAATAAACAGGATATTAATTACCTTCTGGAGCAGCATCTCTCAAATCTGGACTGAAGCTCCCTCATCATAAATGCTGTCCAAGCAGGGGAAGAAACAGCACATATTTCCCCCTCCAAAATCTTGGAAAACTCTCTATATCCTTGATATCCTCAATTGAGATTGATAAATCCCAATTTCCAGCCTGTCCATCTCTCCAGTTTGGCAGTGTAGGGACTACCTGAGAACGTGATAAAGCTCAAAAAGTTTTAAACATGAGGAGGGAAAGTATTGCTGGGATCATCTCTACAAGGGATGGGAGGACCCCATGGGAGGGGGGACATCTCAGATTATTGTGCCAAAGAGCTGTCAGGAATATTTTCCTCCTTGCATAAAGATCTTTTACTCCTTGCACACGAAGGCTTTAATGTTCATCTGCAAGCCCTTGGTGAACAAATTGGTCTCTTCTGTCAGAGATTTTAAGACTTTAGGGGCTTTGGGATTTTTAGGTTCAGTGCCAGAGCTTTCAGGAGACCTGAACCTTTATTTTCAGTGAAGCTGAGTGCCCAGAAGGGCTGGAGAGGTGCCAGGAATTCTTCAGCACATGGATCACACAGGGGGCTTCAACCTGCTCCCAACTGTGGGCAGCTGAGGTGGTGGCACCTGCCTTGGTGCCATCTAAGAGGAGTCACCCACCCTGTCCTCGATGCAGGGCATGGGAATGGCTTGGAAACGGCCCTCATGTGGCCTGGAGGGGGATGCAAGTTCTTTCTGCTGGATAATCCATCTGGAGCTGGGAAACAAGGGCTTGGCAAGTGGTTTTATCACCTCAGTGCATCCCCGGGACCAGCTGCCAGACTGCTCCCAGGTCAGGGGATTACAGATGGATGTTCAAGGAGTATCATTTGCCTCTCTCATTGTGCTGTTCTGGAAAAATGTTCCCATTCATCCTTTTCATTTCCCACCAGGGATCAGCCTGAGTAGCCTGAAGTTGGCACTGACCTCTCCTGGAAGGGCCAAGACTCTTTTGCACACATGCAATAAGATAAATCACTTGAGGTAGTTGCACTGCAACTTATTGTCCCTCACACCTCAGCACAGGAGCCTGGAGCCAAAATCCCATCTCTGTGAATGCTCAGCCATGGAGTTTGTGCCTCCAAGGGTGGGGATTTTATACCTTTTTGCTACAAGCCATTAAAAACCTCCTTGTGCTCTTCCCTTGCTCTTAATTGAGGTTAATTGATCCATGGAAGGTGAATGTTACAAGTGGGAAGTTGTTTAGACAAGAGGCTTGGACAATATGGTAGGGAATAAACAACAAGCCCCAAGTTTTAGGGGTATATTTGCACTTCGGGCCAAGCTTAAAGTGGGTGATATCAGATGTGCACCCAGCCCTGGCTGCTCCCTCCCAGCATGAGCATCCATCAGGGAGGCAGCTCAAAGGACTTGTCAAAATTTATTAGTGGGAACCCAGTGATCTTAAAAAAGGCTGGGCTTGATGATGATGATGAAGACGAGGAGAAAGGTTTCCAAGTGCCCCTGGTGCTGGGTGATACCACCTCCACCAGGGAGGTGCAGGTGGATCACAACAGAGCAGAGGCAGAGGCAGCACGGCTGGGGCCTTTCCAAAGTTACTTTGGATCTTGCAGCTCATATTTCTTGCCCACAGGTTTGGAAAGTAGCAGCCAGAGCAGGTTTGCTCTTTGCTTGCTCTGAGAGTTCCCAACAGGGCACCTTTTCCTCAAGAGATGTTTTTCGTGACTTTCATCAAAGAGCAGAGGAGCAAATTCCTCATGGGCACTCAGATTGAAGGCAGGACCTACCAGGGCTCACAGACACTTGGATGCCCAGAATCTCAGGATATGCTGAGCTGGAAGGGACCCCCAAGGATCATCCAGTCCAACCCTCAGCCCTGCACAGGCCCAGCCCCAAGAGTCCCCCCCGTGTCCCAGAGGATCATCCCACCCCTCCTGCAGCTCTGGCAGCCTTGGGGCTGTGCCCACTGCCCTGGGGAGCCTGGGCAGTGCCCAACCCCCCTCTGGGCAAAGAAGAGCCTTGGCCTGAGATCCCCCCTGCCCCTGCCCTGACACAACTCCAGCCCCTTCCCTGGGCTCCTGGCCCTGGTCCCACAGAGCAGAGCTCAGTCCCTGCCCCTCCTCTGCCCCTCCCCAAGGAGTTGTCCCTGCAGTGAGGTCTCCCCTCAGTCTCCTCTTCTTCAGGCTGAACAGAGAATTATGTGGCTGCAGCAGCAAATGGCTCCAAGTTTTCCCAAAATCATCTTTACTGATCCTGATGGCTTGGAGATTGCAATCACACAGATCAGGAGGGGCTCTGTGGGGTCCTGAGTCCCCTCTTTGCTGTGAGCAAACCCCATATGTAATAGATTTATCACAGCCAGTGCTTAAAGACCCTGATTTCCCATATCAGCTCCAGAAATTTCCCTATTTTTCTACCATAACACATTTGAGCTTCTTCCTTCACTCACCAGAAGCTCCCTGACCCCCCCTGCATTAACCCAGTTCATCAGGGGCTCAGCACCTTTGCATCTCCAATATCTCCTTGGCTTGCTCTGGAAATCCATCAATCCTTACTTTTCAGTGCAAACATCCAGCCTCAGATATTTCTGGCTTGTTGGAAGAACATCTATGCCTAAAATGCTCCCAAAGTCTTTTTCAGCAGCATCAGGAGGAGGCAGCAGCACGTTGGCACATCCTGTGATGGGGTTTCGGAGGTGCCAGGCAGAGTCCTGGGCTGGGCAGATGTTCTGCAGCTCTGCTGTGCCCTCAGTACATGAAAGCAGCTCATTGACATGCAGGGAGCGACTGCAGGGCTGGGATTTGTTCCCTCCACCACCTTTCCCTGCACAGCTTTGGGAACTGGCAATAGGCATTCCCTGCACGCGCCTGGAATATGTGCAGAGATGTCTTTGATGTCTGCAGAGTTTAACATCATCTGCTTCCCTCTGAGCTCAAGGGGGATGAATCCAGGGACACTGCCTCATTCCTGCATTTCTCCCGACTTTGGGAGACATCTGGGGAGCCTCACACATGCACAGGAGGGGACGCAGGATTAATTGGGCAGTAGGTGCTGGGCCATGGCTGAGGCCATTGCACATTGTATTAATTACTGGGTGGTTAATAACAACCTCCTGCCCCTGGTATTTATAGAATAATAAAATCTGGCCATGACACACTGGCCTCACATCTGGGGAAGCTGGCAAACACATTTTCATTTTCCTCCCATTCCCCAGCGTGCTAATGGCTTTCAGATTTCCAGAGGGACAACTGGAGATCTTGGAGTCTCGTGGACACATGAGCTCTGGAGGGAAGGGTGAGCTGGGATTTGCACTTCAAACAGAACTGGATCCCTCTACTCCTCCCCTTACCCATGGTGGCATCACGGCTCTGGGGTGAAAAGCTGGGTTTTGGTGTATTTTGCTGATTGAGCTGTTTGCAAACACCACAGCTCCAGCTTGGAAACCTTTCCCTCTGGTGTTGCACAAATAAAGGCATCCCTGTATCCAACCGTATTTATAACACCCTTGGGAAGGATGCTGTGCAGCATCTCTGTAGGTGTTGGGAATGGTGGTGAAGGTCTGCATAGATCACAGAATCCCAGAATGGGTTGGGTTGGGCAGGACCTTAAAGATCATCTTGTTCCATCACCCTGCCAGTGGCAGGGACACCTTCCACTGTCCCAGGTTGTTCCAAACTGCATCCAACCTGACCTTGGACACTTCCAGGGATGGGGCAGCCACAGCTTCTCTGGGCAACCTGGGCCAGGGCCTCCCTACCCTCCCATGGAAGGATTCCTTCCCAGTATCCCATCTCTCCCTGCCCTCTGGCAGTGGGAAGCCATTCCCTGTGTCCTGTCCCTCCATCCCTTGTCCCAAGTCCCTCTCCAGCTCTCTTTGAGCCCCTTTGGGTTCTGGAAGGGGCTCTCTGTTATTCCTGGATCCTTCTCTTCTCCAGGTGAACATTCCCAGCTCTTCCAGCCTGGCTCCAGAGCAGAGCAACCCTATATAAGGCAGATACCTCCCTTTCCCTCTCTAAGGAAGATGTGGGAGGAGAATTGCTTCTAGGAGATGCTAAAAAGGGCTGTTACTCTATTTAGGGGAGAGCTTCTTGCCTGGAAGGGGCTCTGCTCTAACCTGGAGGGCTGAGAAGCAGATTAGGGACTCAGGTCCAGCAGGGCTGATGCTGCTCCCTGGTGTCCAAGGTGGGAGCAGGGCCAGGCTGGGCTGCTGAGCTTGGGAATCTCATCTGCTCCAAAGTAAAGACTGGGGAAGGATCTGTAGTGGGGGAACTCAATCCATCTCTCCATGTCTGAAATCAGCTGTTGTAGGTGCAGGAGGTCTCAAGGAGTTTATTCCTGGCTTGAACATTTTGAAACCTCCCCTTAAAGTGACTGCTGAGGCACTTCTCCCATTCCCATCCTGCTGCTTTCCCCCTGTGTGGATTTTTAAAGGTCTTGGCAAATTCCAGAGAATTTGGCATTTCTTTGCCAGCAGCAAACTGGGAAAAATTGCTTCAGGGCTGCTTTGGTGGAGTCCTTCCCCTAAATGAATAGGGACCACTCATGGGAAGGGAGGCTCAGTGAATAGGAGGATATCAGATGTAATATTACAGAATCTCTGGATGCGTTTCGGCCCAAGGTTGATGTGATTATGCAGGGAGCCCAAGGAAGTGCAATCCCTGGGTTTTCTGTGGCAGTTGCCTTCCTCCAGAGCAGTCCTGATGGATCAGAGAGCCTGAACTGCTCATCTTCAGGCCCAGCTCCCAAATAAGCTGAAAGAGGTGGAGTTGGAGGACCATGGTAAGGGCCATTCACTGAAGAGTTGGACTTGATGATCCTCATGAGTGCCTTCCAACTCAGAATATCCTGTGATTCTGTGGTGGTGCAAATACAGGACCACGGAATCACAGAACATCCTGAGTTTGAAGGGACCCACCAGGATCATCCAGTCCAACACACCAACAATCCCACCCTGTCCCCGAGAGTGCTGTCCAAACCCTGCTGGAGCTCTGGCAGCCTTGGGGCCGTGCCCAAACCCTGGGGAGCCTGTTCAGTGCCCACCCACCCTCTGGGGGAAGAACCTTTCCCTGAGATCCAACAATTTATCTGCCTATACCTCTGAAGGACTTAGTTGGGCAAAGGGTTCCTCTTCTCTAAAGCTTTTGGGAAAAACCTACTGTGAGATTTGTTTTGTAGGGTCAGCAGAGAACAGTTAAGGGTGGAGAGTTCATGACCAGACAACAAACCCCTCATTTCCCAGGGGATTGCTGATAATGACTGAGCTGCTCCTCACACAAGGCTGGGAGGGTCCTGCTGGGCTTCCCCCCTCTCCTCCCTCACACACTCACTGTTCTCCAAGACAGACCCCAGTCTGTCTTCAGCCCCTCATGAGCCTTAGAAGCCTGGAGGAAGTTGCCTCATCCTCCAGGAATTGCTGGGGGAATGCTCAGACAGTCCGTGCCCCCTCACCATCATCTCTGGCAGTGGGCCAGGGTCCCCCCCCCCGTGGATCAAAGGCTCTCTGTCCTGCTGCCAGCTGGGAGGGCAAGATGTCACCCAGCCCCCAGAGCAGGAGGGTTTTCCTCTTCTCTGTCAAAATCCATCAGCTCCTCCAAAGGATTCTCACTGTTGAAGTGTCCATAAATACCCTCCTCTTTGCTGCTTGGAAGCGTGAAGGTCACTGAGATGGGATGATCCCATGCACCAGAGAGAGGGAACAGCTCCCAGGGTTTCCTGGGAATGGCATGTGCTGGGATCTGGTTTGGATAATCACAGAATCATGGAATAGGTTGGGTTGGAAGGGACCTTTAAAGATCCTCTAGTCCAACCTCCCTGCAATGAGCCGCTTGAAGCCTTGGGTGATCACCTAAAGAAGTAGTGGAAAGCTTTGTACTGCCAAGGAAAGAGTCCAAATTAGGTAAAAAAGCCTCTGAAAATGCAACATGGCCTATCCAGTGATCCCAGAAGGTTCCAATGGTGACCCTCTTGTGCCTTGTCCTGATGAGAACATGATGAAGTTCACAAGTGTGGAGTCCCCCAAGGAAGACAGTAGAAGGTGACTGCCTTCTTCCTGACCACTGAATGATGGTTTTGGGGGATAACAGAGCATCTTCTGGTCACCTCCAAGAGGGCAGATTTAGATAAAATGTTAGGAAGAAATTCTTGGACAAGGGATGGGGTGACAGAACAAGGGAGAATGGCTTCCCACTGCCAGAGGGCAGGGAGAGATGGGATATTGTGTGGGTGGGGACACCCTGCTACAGGTTGCCCAGAGAAGCTGTGGCTGCCCCATCCCTGGAAGTGTCCAAGGCCAGGTTGGGGCCACCTGGGATAGTGGAAGTTGTCCTTCAGAAGTTGGAACTGCATGGTCTTTAAGATCCTTTCCAACCCAAACCATTCCAGGATTCTGTGATGATCTCCCACCTTCTTTTCACTTCTTTGGTGAGCAGCAGGATGAGGTTCCTCTGGGGCATCAAGGAGCACTTCACTCCAGTTCTGAGGACCTTTGGAGCTTCCTGTCTAAAATCCCCTTCCATCTGCTTCCCTCCCCTGTGCTTCCCCCCACCACACACACTTGTCACCACCTTCTCCCAGCTCTGGCCACATCTGCTCTGCCCGTGTCCTCTGGAAATGCTGAGGGGAGGGAGAGCTCCTTGGGAGAAATGTCATAGTTCTCCTTGCCTTTAAACAATAACTTCTGAAAACATCTGAACCAGACATAACTCTCCTTTTCAAGAGCCCTATCGGAGCAGCTCCCCAAATGCTTGGCTCGGGCTTCAAAGTTGGCGTTTAGCTATAAATAAATAGCATTTCATTAGGAAAAAAAAATAAAGGAGAGAAATTAGCCAAAAAAACTTCTACAAGCAGAAGCTTAACCAATGCCAGATAAAGGGGCAATATGGATTTTTATTTTTATCCACATGGGTCCATGTGCTCTTTATCTCCCACTGTAATTTATCCTTATAAATTAGGCTCGTGATATTAAAATAACATTACAGCCTTTACCTACCACAGCGAAAGGCAGTGGAGTTTCATCAAGGCTTTGAGATCCTCACATGAAAGGACAACGACCTTGACCTATTGCTGGTAGTTAAATACATGCTAGTGCTTTGCTGAGTAGGGAGAATGTATTTAAAGATGAGCCTTAACTGGTCCTTAATTGGCAGATTTGTCCTTAATTGGCAGATTTGTACCCATTAGGCTGATTCTGAGTAAGGAGAGTCTACAGTTCCTGTTCGAGTCTGTCCTAAAGCCAAGTTTATCCTTCCAGGGTAAATATATGGTCTATTTTCTCCCCAAAGTCCTTTTTTTTTTTTTGTGCCTGGAGGATTCTTCCTACCCCAAGGGCTCCCAAGGGTTGGACAATCCCCCTCCTATATCAATGAGTGATGCCCAGCCAGGATCTGAAATCACTAGAGAGAGATGGAAAAACTGACCTAAAGTACCCAAACCCTGTGGTTGGGAATTGTCCTTCCCACACAGAGATGGTACAAGCCAACCCTCCTGAGTTGTCCTGCAGGAACTTCAGGGTTTCCAGTAGGAATCTTTTGGAGTTGGGACATTGTACAGAGGAGCCAACAGTGCTGGGCCAGAGAAAAAGCACAAGATATGGCAAATCAAACCCCCAAAGCTACAACTGGCTGTGGATCCTGACTCTGCCACTGGAATTTCCCTCCCTATGGCTTGCTGGGAATTGAGGTCTGTGTTTCCCTCCTGTTCAAGGGGTTTCTTGACTCATTCTGTGAGTGTCACACCAGCAGCACCTGGGTTTTCTGCTCCACACACAAGCTGAATGTGCTGCTGCTTTCTCCAAGCCTAAATTTCCTCCAACTTTAACACTCTCCAAGACCTGTGAAGCAAAGGAGTCTTTGTCTCCAACTATTTGCAGCTCAGACCTGTTAATTCAGTCACATTTCTGATGTCTGTGTCCAAGATGCACCTCTGACACTTTAACTTTTCCCCATTAACAGTGAGAATTCAGATTCAAATATTAAATGGATTTTTCATTGGTGGATTTACGCTCCCTATTGTTTGGCCCTGGGATTTGACTCTATTGATTAAAGCAGAGAAGCTTCGTATTTTCCTAGAAATACCCAGGAACACTCACACCTTCCCAAGGCAGTTGTGTTTTCCATGTCCAATCCAAGGAGACCCCACACTTCAGCCTTTCCATCTGGAAATAGCTAGGTTATTGCTGCACAATGTGAGCCTCCTGTTTCCAGCTCAGCCTCTGATCTCTTCCAAACCAGTGGAAACCCTGGGGATTTTAACCCTGTCCAGATGCCCCCGTGAAACACATCCACCACTTTCTCCCAAGCTGGCTCCTGAGGAAAAATTAAGTCTGCAAACTCAGATGGGCTATTAATACCCAAGCCATGAAGATGTGAGAAGTCAAGTTCTGTAAACCTGCCCCATCTAAAATAAGAGCCCTCATTACTTTTCTCCCTCTTATTCCTCAAACTTTAAGCATTTTTGTACCAGAAAATCTAAGTAGGGACTCTGTGGTGTGACATGAATTAGCATCAAACGGTGCTCGAAAGAGGAGCCCTGGTGGAAGAGCATCTTGAGACAGTGGGTATTTCCAGTGACTCATTTCTCAGCTCAGAAATGCTGTAAGATGTTGAGGAAAAGGGAGCCCAGGGCTGGTTTTTACCTGCAGCCACCTGCTTATCAGACATGCCTTGCAGGCAGGGAAGAATGTTGGTTTTTCTCTGAAGAAAAAAGTGGTTTTTCGTCAAGTGCGGCACAGAAGTGGCTGTGAAAGCCCCGGGGGTTGTGCAACAGGCACAAAATGAGTCGTGATGTCACAGCTTTGCCCCTCCATAAACCTCTGCATCGTGCAGCACCACAGACACCAAAAATGGGTCGAGACGGGCAAAGAAAGAGTCTGCAATCCCTGCTCTGCACAGCCAGGCTTTTTCACCTTCTCTTAACCCCCTCAGTCTCACATTCAGCACAGTAATCGTGTTTTCTTTACCAGAAAAATTCAGTGCTCTCCATTTAATTTAATTTGAGCTGCCTTTGACCGTGGCCTTCAGACCTGGAAGATGAGAGCCACATGCCGTGTGTTCTCCTAACCCCAGCAGCTCCTCTGCCTCCTCAGGGACTCTGCAGGACAGAGCCGAGATTAGTGCCTGAGAACGCCCTAGTGCACCTAGATAAGAGATAAAAACACTTCTGCCCCGGGGAAGTGCCGGTTTTGCTCTGCTCCGGAGCAGATAATGGGATTTTGGCGGACGGCAGTGTGCCAGCGCCACCTCTTGGTGCACGGCGTGGTGTGCCCATCCCAGAGCCATGGGCATCTCCATCCCCCAGCCATGGGCACCTCCATCTCAGAACCATGGGCACCTCCATCTCAGAACCATGGGCACCTCCATCCCCCAGCCATGGGCACCTCCATCCCAGAGCCATGGGCACCTCAATCCCAGAGCCACTGGCACCTTAATCCCACTGCCATGGGCACCTCCATCTCAGAACCATGGACACCTCAACCCCAGAGCCATGGGCACCTCCATCTCAACACTTGGACATCTCCATCTCACCACCACGGGCATTTCCATCCCACCTCAAGGAGCATCCCAGTCTCACCCACTAAAGGCATCTCCATCCCATTCCCATGGGTATCTCTGTCCCTCCAACATGGGCACCCCAATCCCACCACCACAGACTGTCCTGCTGCCCCGATCATCCCACCACCACACAGATCCTTCCCACCTCCCCCTTCCCAGGGGGTTCAGGCTCAGGCTGCGATAATGTCCCTGAGGTCTGCAGAGCACCAAAGGAGGATCTTGGCAGCTCCGTGAGCTCCTCGGGGGAGCAGTCAGACACGTTTGTTCCCAGGGAGTGACTCCTGCCTTCCCTCTCCCACTCCAGACCTGTTCCATCTTTATTGTCACCTATCCATAACCTTTTGGAATTGTTGCCTAATTCCCATCCTTGCCCACCTTCTCCCTGTATCCTCAGCAGCTGCTGTAGGATCTGACATGCCAGGGAAAAAGGGAATTTTGTCTCTACAGAGTCTGTTCTCTCTTGAGTCCACAACATTATGAACAAACAGTTATTTCCAAGAATATTAGTTCTCCTTGTTATCTCCATCCCATCACCACGTGGAGATTTGGACAAAAAATGAAGCTTTATCTCTTTTTTCTTGTTTTTCTGAAGGAAAATAACCTATGAAAACTGAGGCCAGGCTGCCATAGGAAACCAGGAAGGCCTTGGCACAGCGAGGCTCTGCCTGGAATTGCTGGGATATGGGCAGAGGTGTTTTCCTGGAAAAACTGAGCAATTTCCCTTTAATGTAGAGACCTCAAAAGACACTCAAGTTTGGTCTCTTGCTGCCACCTGACCCATGAGCTTGTGAAGCTTCTCCTCCCCACCACGGTGATGTTCCCTCTGGATGCTCTGTGGATTCCCTATAGATCAGTGACTCAGTTTTCATAAGATATTTCCCTTCAAAGTAACAAGAAAAAACAGATAAACCTACATGTGGTGCCAACACTCCCATGGGATTATCTCTGAAATCAAATAATCTCATGCTTTGGGTCCTAACAAGGGAGGGAACAGATAGTCATGAAGCAAGAGGGGGATTATCCTTTGTTCTTTATTGTTATTTTCTGCAAATTTAATTTATCTGAGTGTTTTGTCAAGGTCCCAGGTGATCCCCCAGGGGGATGAGTTACTGGAAGAAGTGATGCTGAAATAGGTGCTGTATCCTTTTCTTTTTCTTTCTTCTTTCTTTCTTTCTTTCTTTCTTTCTTTCTTTCTTTCTTTCTTTCTTTCTTTCTTTCTTTCTTTCTTTCTCTTTCCTCTTCCTCTCTTCCTCTCTTTCTTTCTCTCTCTCTCTCTTATTCTCTCTTTCTTTCTCTCTCTCTCTTTTTTCTCTCTTTTTTCTCTCTTTCTCTCTTTCTTTCCTTCCTTCTTTCCTTCCCAACATCTATAATGACTCAAGAGCCTTCCTGTTACAAAGGATGGGATAATCCCCTTTCAGCAGAACTGGAGGTGTTGGCAGGTCCTGGAATATGCACAAGGAGGGGAAGAAGAAGTCAACCTGCTCACAGCTCTCCAGCTTCTCTAAACTGCCACTAAATTCACTTTCAACCATTAAATTGTGGGGATGTCACAGAGCATGTGGAGGGATGTGGGGAAAAGCTTTTCCCAGTGTGCATTTGGGATTAGCAGCTGAGCTTTTGGTGGTTTCACCTCCGTGAGGAAGGTTGTGACTCCACCAGCCTGGGCAAAGCTTCAGCTGCTCCATGTCCTGCTTATAAAAGTTCTGGAACTCTCCAAAACGGGGCTGTGATGAGTCAATTCCCCAAAATACCTGCTGAGTTGGGGTTCTGAGGATTTAGGGTTTAGTCTTTGGGCTGGGAAATGAGCCATAAAACTCAGCCACGTGTGTGCACACCATGAATTCATTAAGAGATATATATATATAAATATGTATGTATATATATCTCCCAGCTGTGTGTGTAATTCCTGTTTCCTGCACCTGAAGAGAGATGCTACTTCTCCTCTAAAACAGATGATATCTTTGCATCCCTGAGGATGATAAGGAAAAAGAGGTGGATTCAGGAGCCATCTGGCTGCAGCCTGGGATGGTGCAGCACTGAACAGGGACAGACCCAAACCTGGAGATCAAAGCTGCCTCCTGAGATCCTAAACGGGTCCAATGGAGCCGAAAATCCACCTGTGCAGGGAAATTCCTGCCTGTCCTGCCTTGTTTTGCTGAGCAGCCTCTCACACCCCCTGAGCATCCCTGTAGCTCGAGCTCATTCCCTGTCCTTGTGCTCTCCAGGTGCTTTCTGGATTTCAAAGGGAGGTGATGGCTTTACATGAGCATTTCTACATTTAGCTTAACACACATCTGACCTCCAGACAGGAATCAGCATGATCTGCAACACAAAGAATTACAGTTCTCCTGGGATTTTAGCTCTTTTTTTTTTTTTTTTTTTAAAAAAAACACAACAAACCAAGTTTGCCAAAATGATTCTCTGGCAGGGAGTGAACTCCTGTGCAAAACATGTGTTTGGTGTGAAAGTATTTTTGGCAAATCAGGATGGATTTAAAAGCTCATGTGCTCCTTCATTCTTTCCTCTTGGAAAAGGGAACAGGTCCAAGCCTGAGCACTTGAGCAGCTGCTTTTAGGAATTACAACAGAGATGCTTTTGACAGGGCAAAGCCATCTGGGTTAAAGAACACAGAGAACCTGCAGACAGCAATGAAGGGAAAAGGGGTTGGAATAATGACCTGGGCTTGTTAAAGTTACACCTGAGTTCAGTGAGGAGACCCTGCAGGGCTGGACCAGCTCCCAGGAGACATCACAGTTAAACACGAAGAACAGAAGATGATCCACAAGGTGCAGAAGGCTGAGAAGGAATAAAACACACATTGAAAGCAAAAAGCGAGGGTTCATTTCAGGATGTTCCTAAAGCCATATGTAATGTTTTGCATTCCCAAACCTGCAGGATTTTGCAAGATAGGATTGGGCAATACTCTGTTTTCTGACTATTTTGGATTATCTTGTCCAGGAGCTCAAGGTTTGAGCCCAGGAACTCTCCCTGGACAGCAGCTCGTGGTCTGCTGAGGGATGAGGGCTGTGGTCCTCGTGATCTCAGCTCGTAGTGCCTAACTGGGAAAATCCTCTGCAATACAGAGGATATAGCAAAAAATTCTGATTAAATGTAAGATAAATGAATGAGATGCCTGGAACCAGTCCCCTGTGTTACAAAGCCAGCACTTTCTCCCAAACTTCTACTACAGGCTATTTTTAATTTGTGACGGCCCAGATCAATGCTTGTGTTGTTCCCAGTCCCAAAGAAAACGTGTGGGGATGGGGTTGGGTTCAGAAAGTGAGAGAAAGATGTTGTGGAAGGAAAGAAACCCTTGAAGAGAGGAAAACCTGCAGGGAGTGAACTCAACACGTAACTCACTCTGTCCTTGCTTAATTGAGACTGAACATAGGTGCATTCCAGGGGAATATTTGGATCCCTAATTAAGAATAATGCTGTGAAAGGACGTGCACAGTGAACATGGAAAGAATTCCTTCATTAACAGGGGTGTTCACAGCACAGATTTTAAGCTATTGCTGTTCCCCCTTGGGCTGCAGTGAGGCCAGGGTAACTCCATGGGTGTGCTGGGCAGGGAGCAGATGTCCCCAGTGCCGAAGCCACTGGACTGGTCTGATTCCCAGGTCATTTTTCCGTGTGGATTCAGTTCAACCTCTTGTCCTCAGACCCCCCAGTGAGCACTGGCAGGAGAAAAATTTGATTTCCTATAGAAAATCATGGCTCAAAAAGGGTGGAAAGTCCAAGCTTGGGACAATTCATCAGCCACAAGTTGGGGTGCATTGACTGTGTGCTGGAAGATCCATGCAGGAAGAAGTCCCGGAGAATCACTGCTCCTAAAATGATTCTGTATTTGCTGGCTGCTCATCACAACCACTGACCTCAGAGCACAACTAATCCTGCAGGCTCTGGAGGCTCTTTAACATGTGCATTTGAGTGTAATAAGCTTTGGCAACTAAAATGTTTTTTCCCCTTTTGGCTTCTCCTTTGGGCTCGGAAAGAACAGGGTCAGACGGGTCTTGGAGCAAAGGGATGAAGACAAGGCTCACTTTAATGCACAGAATTATCTCATCAGTGGCCAGAGGTCACATCCTGCTGTCTCCTAAAGATAACTCCAGCCCCTCTGTGTTTCCCTGGATCTGTATAAACCTGGCTCACCCCACACCCTGCAGCAGCAAGTCTGCACAGCTCAACATCTTGGATTCGTTTGGAGCTTTTCGGATGAGCTCCAACTCATATTTCATCTCTTTCCCCCTCAGCCAGAAGATCCCAGTTTGTCCCATTTACTTGGAGAGAGAAGCAGCAACATGTTTTATTCATTATCTTCCTCTGCTCCCCAGCAAACACCTGCAAAACATTTTGGCTCCAAACTGGATCCACAGGTCTCCAGCAGGCAGGGCACCTTCCCCCTGCCTCAGATGATGGAGCTACATCTCATGCCTGCACTTCCAGGCTGGAAAACTGCCTTGGAAAAGGCAAAGTCCCCCAGTCTCCTGACTGGGGTGGGGGAAAAGGGATTGAGGAAATTACACAGCCCAGATCCTTGAGAGCTGAGGGACAGGGGGCTGTTTTAACCTTGTGGGATCCAGAAGAAAGCAGAGTCTTGCTTTATCCACATGGGAATGGCAGAGCACAGCTTTTCCAAGGCTCATCCAGGGAGTCTGCAAGGTATTGGGAGCAGATTCTTCTAGATTATCTTTATTTGACCAGAAGTCAATATTGGAGCAGTGGTTCAAAGCTCTTTGCCCTCTGCAGCTCCAGCCTTTCCCTCTTGCCAGCTCTCTCTCCTATAAATGAATATTTATTGGATACAAAACAGAAAAGCTCCACCAGGAGAGGCAGGGAGGCAGAATTCCCTGCCAAATTCAGCAGCTTGGGGTGAGCTTTGGAAATAAGGGAGGAATAAGCCCCTCCTCCCTCTGAGTCAGGCACAGCTGAGGTTCAAGTGCTGCTTGTCAACTTAAATAACTAATAAAAGTGTTTGGGAGTGATGTCAGTCCCAGGCCTTGGGAATAGCAGGATCCTTGGGCATGAATTCCTAAACTAGACCATGAGCATCACCCCTCTGCCTTTTGCCTTTTTTTGCCCACCAAGCAGCTTGTCCAGCCCCCACATCCATCCTGACAACATTCCCAGCAACTCCCAAATCCTCCCAAGTCCTGAGATTTTATTCCTTGACATGGATCACATTTAACTCTGCATTTCTCCTCCCTTGCTTGCCCAGGAGCCTTCCTTATATTGTTTTCCTTGTAATTATCCTCAGACAAGCAGATTTTTTCTCCCTGAGTCTTTAATTACTTATTTCCCATTTCTTTTGAGTTTTCTGACACGTGCAATAAAACCAGTTAAAATATTCATGGAAAAGCTGATCCAGGGTCACTGAAATTCCACCAGTGAGACAACTTGGAATGGAATTCAAAGATGCCACCGAGAAATTGATATATTGTGATGAGCTGTTTAAAAGGGGCCTGGGAGATGCAAAAATCTGATTTGCAAAGTCTTTACATTTAAGGTTACAACAATTACTGGTTAAACAGCAGGTAAAGACTCTCCTGTGACAGAACAGTTGGTGGCAGAGCTCTGGTGTGTATTTATTCAGTGCTAAATACAGAAGCAGAAATATCAAAATTTCACCATTGTTTTGGAGGTAAAAGCACAAATTAATCCCAAGAACTGCAATATTTTGCAGCCAAAGGCCTTTATCTTGGCAGGAGGACTGGGGGATGCAGAGCTCAGGTTGTGTCCCCATTCTTCTGAAGGACCATTTCTTTCTCCATTTTCTATTGTGACTTTTTCAAGCGGTTCCTGATCCTTGTGGTGAGGAAGACACGGATGAAAGGGGAAAGAACTGTTGAATAATCTCTTTGGCCATTTGTCACATCAATTATTCAGCATCTGGGCACAACCAGCTCTGGGGAGAAGATGCTGCTGAGGCAAAATATCCCTTTTCTGTGCAGTTTCAGAGCAGGAAAGGGTCGTTCCAGGGGGAATAAATACTTTGGCACTGCCAAAAGGTGCTTTTATGTCTTTCCTGCCAGGAAAAATCACTGGGCTGAGGAAAGGGAGGTGGAGATTATCCTGGGTGGGGCAGAGAGGGTCACTTTGGTCAATCATCTCCCCAGTTTCCCAATTAATGGCAGAGAAGGATCCGGGAGGAGCTGCCCCATCCCTTTTTGGGTTGTGATTGCTCAGCACGGGTTTTGCTGGAAAGAGGTGGATTTCCAAGGAAGGGAAACAGCCTTTCATCCCTTCCCTGCCTTCCCTTTATCCCGTCGGGAATGGTGCTTTGCCAGGTTCAACAAGAGCCCCGTGACTGGAGTGTCCCTGGGGAAGGCTCAGCTCCTCCTGCCCCTTCCTGGCATTGTCCTGCCTCTGATAAGATTAAATTCGTGCCCTTCAAAACAGGCCTTGTTTGCCCTCCCTGAAACTTTATTGTTCTTCCAAGGGATGGGTGGGACAAGATCCCACTCCCAGTTCCTGCTGAGAGCAGCCCTGGATCCCAAATCCTGCTCAGAACAGCCCTGGATCTCAAATCCTGCTCGGAACATCCCTGGATCTGGGGACTGAATAAATATCCTGAGCAGGGGGAACAGAAAAGCCTCGGGTTGTGCTTTGTCCAAAGCCAGGGTTTGGAGGGACCTTCTTTCTTTCTATTTTTCTCTTCTTTTCCCCCTTTTTTCTTCTAATTCTATTTTTTTCCATTTATTTTAATTCTTTTTCCTATTTTTCTTTTTATTTTTTCCAATTCACTTTCTATTTTCTCTATTTTTTTAGATTTTTTCTATTTTTCCTTTCTATTTATTCTGTTTTTCTTTCTATTTTTTCTACTTTTTTATTATTTACTCTTTTTTCTTTTTCCCCTTTCTTTATTATTTTTTTATTTTTCTATTTCCTCTTTTTCCCTATTATTTCATTTTACTTTCCACTATTTTCTTTCATTTTTTTCTGTTTTCCTTTCTATTTTCTGCCTTTTTTATCCTTTTTCTTTAATTGCTCTTTCATTTTCTTTTTTCTTTTCCATCCTTATATATCAAAAAAAAATAATGTTTTCACCCTAAAAGCAGGGGACAGGTGAAGGTTTGGCTCTGGCAAATGTTTTTCTCCCCGTTCCATGTTGGGAAAGCCCAGGGCACAGGATCTCCTGTGTCCCAGTCCCACTAATCCAGGGAGCTGGAGCTTCCCCTCAAGAGATGATGGAAACCGACCCCCAAATTTAATCCTGTCCCACAGCAGACCCCCAACCCCGTCTGTGTTTGTTCTCTTTGTGACACCCTGCCGGCAGGCAGGGGGTGCTGCGGGAAAGGTTTCATTCCCAAAGCCCCAAGCTGGGCCATGGAGCTGGGAAATGTCCCGATTCCAAGGCTCTGGAATGCCAAGGGCTGGATCTGCCCCTGGTGACAAGTGGCCCTGTGACCATCAGAGGGGATGAACACCCTTGGGAGGCCTCAGGAAAGAGATTGGGGTCTGTCCCTGCTCTTCCCCCCCCAAACTCTTTCCCCAAATCCCTGCTCTCCACTCAGCAATGGGAGCAGTTCCCTTAACTTGGATAAGGTCCATTAGGAAAAATAATCTTCCACTGGGCTGATGAGTCAAAAACCTCCTTTCCCTTTCCCTTTCCCTTTCCCTTTCCCTTTCCCTTTCCCTTTCCCTTTCCCTTTCCCTTTCCCTTTCCCTGTCCTCACCATCCACTCCAGCATTCAAGGCACATCCTCATCCTTGCCTCTGCTTTCAGCAGCATCCCAAATTTCTCAGATGAGCTTTGACAGCCCTCAGTGGCTCCTGCTGATCTCCACAAGGCACTTGGAGCATCCCCATCTCTTTCCCCCTAGGATGGCAGGGAATAATTTGTCCTCAGTGAAGCCTTGCACAGCAAACCTGGATTCATCCCTCTCTGAAGGGGCAGCTCAGTGCTCTGTGCCATAAACCAGGCTGGAAATGACAGTCCCAGCCCCCCAGGACAGCCCAGCATTCCCTGCAGAAAAGGTGGAAGTCAGCAGAGCTGTGTCTTGTGAGCAAAATGTCATTTTGTGCTTTAAAATCACCAAAGTGCTTCAAACAGAGTCAGTATAACTGCTCTTGTGTGGAGAGCATCTTCCTCAGGCTCTACAACTCCAAATCCTCCTTCCTTTCCCAAGACAGGACAAGGTTTCCCTTCTCCAATAAGTGCCCAAAGCACCACGAATTTGCCAACAAAGGAAATTTCTTTTCTCACGAGACAAAGGGTCCAACCTCCTCCTCTTGGTGCCTCGTTAAACTTCCCCAATTAACCCCTCTCCCCCCAGCCCGGGGGTGAAACCCAACATCCAAAACTCCCCATCCAGCACTTCCAGGGCCTGACAGCCTTCCCAGGTTAATTTTTCAAAGGGGTAAGCTGATATTTCTGCATAAAATGCACATCTGCAGGGGAAAGGCTGTGAAGTGGGGGTGAGTTATGGTCCCAGAGAGCACATCACTTGAGCCTTAATACTACAAGCACCTTCAGGGTTTTTTTTGAATGAACTTGCTGATTGTTTCCATATGATTGTTTCCCATTTATTTATTTCTTGGTTCAGATCCTGAAGTTGTTTGTCCTACCAACACAAAACAAGCAGGAAAATTGCTTTATTTACTAATAATGGCTAAAATTATTTAATAATTCCTTTATTTAACTCAGAGTTAATGCCCATTCATGGCTGGGGTTTTGCCTGGGGTGCTTGGCATGGAGTTGTGCTCTGAAGGAAAGGGGTTCCTCTCAACCTGAAGCCTCAGCAAGTATAATATGGAGAATTCCATAGAATCCCAGAATGGTCTGGGTTGGAAGGAGACTTAAAGCTTATGTCATTCAACCTCCTGCCATGGGCAGAGACACCTCCCACTATCCCAGGTTGCTTCAACAAGGCCTTGGGCACTCCCAGGGATGGGGCAGCCACAGCTTCTCTGGGCACCCTGTGCCAGGGCCTCCCCACCCTCTCAGCCAGGAATTCCTTCCCAAGATCCCACCTCTCCCTGCCCTCTGGCAGTGAGAAGCCATTCCCTGTGTCCTGTCCCTCCATCCCTTGTCCCCAGTCCCTCTCCAGCTCCTGGAGCCCCTTTAGGCTCTGGAAGGGGCTCCAAGGTCTCCCTGGATCCTTGTCTTCTCCAGGTGAACACCCCCAGCTCTCCCAGCCTGACTCCAGAGCAGAGGGGCTCCAGCCCTGGGAGCATCTCCGTGGCCTCCCCAGGACTTGTTCCAGCAGCTCCACATCCCTCTTACATGTCCATCTTTCACAAATCCAGGGACTGCACTGCTCCATCCCTTTGGCAGAACCCTCCCTATGGCTCAGTTTTTGTTAAATGTGGCTTTTTCCCCCCAAGGTAATTCTGAGCTCTCCACCTGCATCTGCAGCTCCATCTGAATGTTCCTGACTTCAAGGGTATCTCATGTACTGAGGCTACTGGAAACAGGGAGGAAACCTCCCCAGAGAGTAAATGAGAGGGGGAAAAAATGGATTTGGGGAGGATAAATCTTTCAGGTCATAGGTAGGAAAGGGGACTATAAATCCCTGGAGGATTTGCAGCAGTTCCTGGTGCACAGAGGTGTCTGCAAACCCAAACAGCCATACATATGATGGCAGGGACAGCACAGCTATTTCTGCCCTCAGCATCCAGGTCCAGCTAATTGTGGCATCAGATCTGAGTAAAATCCCTGGGAAATCAAACCTGGACACCTCAACCTGCACCTCGGCAGCCCTGAAACCCTCTGAATTTGAACCTGAAGGGACACTTTGCATCCAGGGCTTTGTACATCCAGCCATGAGCATGATTCCCCCTTTCTGCCTTTTCAAACTGGAGGAAATGAACGAAACCTCCCCAAAAAGATCTTTCTGTAGGGCTTTTTCATCCTTGGGGATGCAGGGGAGGGAAACTGTGCTGGTCCCTCCAGAGTTGGAGGTGAAGCCAAGCTCTGAGCTGGGGGTTGCTCTGTGCACTGCCCCCTTACAGCCAGTTGTAACACAGGGATATCACATTGCAAATAAGGGGGGAAAAGGGATATTTTAGGCAAACTGGGTCTTGTTAAGGTTTGCGGAGAGGTCTGAGTTCAAACACCCCATATGGCTCCAGGGGGGAGGCAGGAGGGGAAGGCAGAGCGTTGAAATAAAGCAGAAGGTGCCGGGTGAGGGGATCTCGGATTTCCAGCCTGGATTTTTTACTGCCAGGTCTTGGGGCTTTTACAGTAGAGCCCCAAAGCAGCCAAATTAATTAGTCTAATAAAAAGCCCCCGGGCTGCTGGAGGCTGTTGCTATGCATCACCCCTTAATTAAGGCCTAAATCCCTAACTGTGGTCATGCTTAGTTGCACCTCCACTGTCTGGAACGTGATTAATATCTGTGCCAGTGTCAGAGAACAAAATACGGCCCAAAGGACGGGATAAAGGGATTTTTAGCTCCTGCTGGAGTTCAGGTCAGGTCAGGCTGCTGGTGGGTCTAATGTTTACCCCCCTCCAAGCAGAGCCAGAAGAGGTAAAAGCTCTGGGAGATGCCCAGGGATGTTGGGATAGAGGACTGGAAATAAACCTGGGTGTTTACAGCAAAAGGGGGACAGTGACCCCAAACCAGACAAAGTCCAGATTAAAATCTTTCCAAGCACTGCAGTGATGTCAAAGACCTTTCTCTGGGTGGAGGAGTAACTGCACATCCCATGGAGATGTTGATTTTGGAGAAGAAAGTTGGGATCGGAGGAAAGGGAACTGCAAAGGGCATTTGGGAACTGAAGCCAGGGAATTTCTCCCGGCTTAATATAAAACAAATTCATTCATTCATGAAATACATGTTTCCACTGGGACTGGTTTTCCATCCACCTGTGCTTGTGACACTTTGAGCTGCAGTTCTGTCCCAAAGAGTGATTCACTGAGTGTAAATGTGTCTCTCTGTGCCTGAGAGTTTATATTCATGGCACTGGATTTGTAGATATTTGTGCCCTAATGACTAAATAGTCACATTTTAAAGCAAGAAAAACATACGTGAAGAGTTATATCTTTTCCGCCCAAGGAACTTGATTTGGATTGAGGGAAGGAGTTGAGTGAACCCAGAGCTGCTTTCCCTGATGTTCCACCCAAACCAAGAGTGGCTCAGGACCAGTTGCATCATCAGGCTCCTCCTCTTACCAGTGGAGGCTGATTAGGGCTGCCCTCGATTTAGACCTGGCTGGGTTAACCATAGAAGGCTGCATTGAATGAATTAATTTGACCTCAGCAATTAGCCAGAAGAAAATTTATCCTAATCAGTCAACCTTAGCAGAGAGGGAATTCATTAACCATCTCTTTTTTTGCCAAGTACAGGCTGATTCAGCAAATCAAAGATTTTACTTTTAAATTACATTTTCTTTAGTAGTTTTGTCAGGAAAAAACAGTGTGTGTCCCTTCCAACAGAGAGAGGTGCTCAGCCTTCCAAGACTGCACTTCTTGTCTTCAAATCCAAGAGATTTATTGACTCCCATGTGACACCACGACTTTCAAAGCGAGGGATGGGGAACTTGAGGCTGATTCTGAACATTTCTGACCTCTGGGGTTTCACAAGGAAAGGCAGAACCCTCCTGCTTTTATAGTGGAGAACAGAAAGTGGGACTTGTTTGGTTTTCTCCCTGTCCTTCTCATGGTTTTCAGATCCCCTTCTGAGGAATGCACAGATGTCTGAGACCAGGTGGCTGCAAGACCTGAGCTCTCATTTCCCAGTGCAAAGCATTTGTGTTGTCCTCTGGTGCTGGTCACTCACCTGCTCCCTGCCTGCATCCCAAACCAGGTACCAGGAGCTGCCTCATCCCAAACTATCTACCAGGATCTGGCTTATCATATCATAGATTTAGGCTGGGGTCCAACTCTCAGCCCTGCACAGGCCCAGCCCCAAGAGTCCCCCCCGTGTCCCAGAGGATCATCCCACCCCTCCTGCAGCTCTGGCAGCCTTGGGGCTGTGCCCACTGCCCTGGGGAGCCTGGGCAGTGCCCAACCCCCCTCTGGGCAAAGACCCATTTCTTAATTTCCAACCTAAACCTCCCATGACACAACTTTGCAGGGTGAGGAAGGGCAGCTGAGGGGCTGCAGACACTGACACTGCCGAGAAATTCCCTTGGCTCAAGGGGTCACATGTGTGGCAGGAGCTGCAGGGCTGCAGTGTCAGAGCTCCCTCCTCCAGCAATTCTGTTCATCCAGGAGCCTCTGACATTCCAGCTCCTTGGAGAGGCTGATGGCAACCAGATGGTCCAAAAGCAACAACACCTTCTTGACTGATTTTTAGGGCCTTGATCCACTTGGTGGGTTTAGGGGAAGGTGGTTTTGTTCCTCTGGGTGGAGTGCAGAAGAAACAACCTGATTCTCAGGAGGTTCAGTAAAAAAATTTTACCTGCAAACCTTAGAACATTAAGGTAGAAAAATTTACGTGGCAAATTTTAAAGCAATAACCAAAGTAGGGCACTTCACAAACTTAACATAGCAAGCTTTAAGAAGTTAGGAGAAGAGAGACAGAGAGAGAGAGAGAAGAGAAGTTCATAGCCACCAGCCTTGGATCCATGACAAGATTCATTGTTGCAATTTCGATGTGCATTGGTTGAAGTGGTCTCTGTCTCGATCCATTGGGGGTGAGGGAGAGCCCCCAAAACACAAATTTCAGTGGGTTAGACACACTCAGGTTCAGGTGGGAATGCCCAGGTACCTCCCCTGGGGTGAGGGTTTTACACTGGATGATGTAAAACTTTGGATCACAGGTCACTCCAGAAGTTTTGATGGTTTAGGACACCTTTGAAGCTCTTCCAGCTGCCCCTCTCCTCAGTGTAGCTGAGTCAATTATGGCCCATCAGCAGCAGTGAAAACCTTCAGGTTTGAGTGAATGTCCCAGTTCTTGCCAGAAGGGGAGTTTTCAGAGCTGAGCTCCTTGTGTGGGGACTTTGACATGAGAAAAAGCACTCTCCCACCTCCCAGGATCTGCCTCTTATCACCTCTTCCCTTTGTTCACAGCCAGCTGTAACTCCTGTGCCAGGGCTGCCTCCCCTCTGCTCCTGCAAGTGGTGGATTGGGTCATTAGCCATTAACAGTGCAATCTCTCACATTGATGGGGTTGGTCCTGCCCTCAGCTTTGGGCTTCTTGGTCTGGCTTTGCACAGCTTCCAGAGCAGCAGGATGGCACCTTCTCCTCTTGGCTCCTCCCCTGCTGCTGCTTTGTGCTTACAGTGCCAGCTCCAAGGAAAATCCCAACAAGAGACTGGGAAAAATTTTAATTCATTCACTTGACTTTCTTCTTTGGATCAGTTTTCTTGGCTTGGTCTAAGGGCTTCTCACAGGTTGCTATTTCAACAGGGAGCAAAGTTACCTCGAAGTCTCCAAATATCCCAGGCCCTCATGGACCAGCTGGAGGGAGAGGAGGCACAAATTGAGGGGAACTGGAGGTTTGGTATCAAGATTGTCATTAAATCTTGTCCTTGGAGGGCTGACCTCAGTGGTGGGACTGTTTTCCACCACTCCTTGTTTTGAGAAGCACTGAGAGGGATAAATATATATAATGTGTGGCTGGACAGGAGGTCGAGGCAGGTCACCCTCCAGAGCCTTTAGGGATGTGTTTCTCTGGGCAGCTCCAGCTGGAGCTGAGCCAAAGGCAACAACAGGGCCCATCCACAGTGTGGGATTTCCCCAAGCAAAGGGGATTTTGGAGCACTGTGTGAGTCTGAGATCACACTTGAGGACTTCTATACCTAGGCTCCAAAAAACCCCAAGGTGCTGCTCCCTCCCACTGAGGCCAAAGGTTTCTCCTTTGGGTCACAGACCTGAGTTTTGGGGTCATTGCTCTGCTCCCTCAGCCTGATGGCAGAAGGAATCCCTTTGCCAACACTTCAAAATCCTTCAATCCCATTCCTAGAGAAAAAAGTGGCTGAACATTCCCATATTGTATTTTCGCATGGGGAAGGACAAGGAGAGGAGCTGCAGACAGGCTGGGGTTGGCAGCACAGGGACTGGGTTTCTCTCAATATAAAACAACCCCAAACCTCTCAGCTCAGGCCAGCTGTGAAAAAACCAACTTCTATTTTCTTAACCTTTCTCTCCTCAGTTTTTTTCTTGGGAAAACAAAAGAGATGCATTAGTGCCCAGGGCAAGCCTGGAACCCTCCAGCCCTGAAGGAATGAGAGCTCAGCCCCAAATGGGAGTTATTTGATAATGGATTTCTAATTCCAGCTGGGATCCTTGCAGGCACGTTGTGCTGAGGAGGCAGCCTGCCTCTGCATGCCTTTATCACATTCCCTGCAATTCCAAAGCCTTCTTTTCCAGGTAGGGAGATGGAGGCACTGAGCTTCAGCTATTTCCAGGTCAGTGCTGAGTCTTGCTGCTCTGATGGGACTTGTGTTTTACTGAGGAGGATGTGCATTAATTTAGGAATTCAATATTTAGGGATCATGGCCTGGGTGGTAAGTGCTCCCTATTCCCCATCCCAGATATCCTGGGAAAACCCATCCCAGGTCTCAATTTCAACATCCCTTGGGCTGCATGATCCCATGGCTTTGGAAATGCTCTCACAGGAGAAAATGACTCCCACCTGAGCACATTGGAAAATCTCCATTTTCCAATCAGGGAAGCAGAGAAAAATAGCAAGTTATGCCCTGGAGAATATCAGTGCTGACCCATCTTGCTTTGGAACAACAAGGGTGAAATGGAACACCTGCCTTGGAATTCCTGCCTTTATTTGATGGTTTGGAAAGAGTCCATTTGGACAGGGATGCACATAAGGGATGTGAGTTTGAGGGAAAGCCTTGGATGATTTAATTGCCCCTGGGAGCACAGTCCTGCACTTCAGGGGTTGTCCAAGGAGGATGTGCCTGGACAGCCTGGGAACCCACAAAACTGCCCTGTGCCATAAGGGCAGAATTCGTAAACCCCCCAAACAAACAAACAACTTGGCCAAACCACTGCCTGAGATTAAAAAATGATTATTTAAAATCATTTCCTGAGTGTAGCTGCGTCCAACAAGATGCCAAAGGTGAGGTTTGGCACTAAGGGCCATCCCATGGCAATTTGTAGAGATATTTTGTTCCCTTTGCAGTGCATTGGACTTATTTGGGATGTTGGTGGCAGGAGGTTTTAGAATCTTTTAGCGGCTCATCCCTCTCTAATTCAGCTCCCCCCCAAACCCAACACACTAAAAAACAACTCACAACACAGTTTTCATTTCAAGTGTTGTAGGGAATGGGGAAGAAAAAGTTTAGGAGGTAAACAGAGTTCTGACTGTCTGGGCTTGTTCCTGGAGTCTCCAAGGAGAGGGATTTGGGATGGAGGTTCTCCATCCGAAGGGCTGCACTGCCATCTCCAGGTCTGCCTGCATAGCCCGAGGCTGCAGCTCCATCCCCATCCCCAGCCCATGGAATGAAGCATTGCGGTGGTTTTGCTTAGAAAAGCACTGAAATATTTCAGTTGAACAGGTTTTTTTTCTAACTAAACCCCTTCTCATCTTCTTTTCACTGTAAGAATTTATCCCTTGGAAAATCTCCAACCTGGGTGTTTTGCTCCAGCACATGCAGGGTGTGGATGCTCCCAGGATGGTGGGAAGCTCCATCAGGCTGCTCCCACCCCTTTCTGCACCCCCAAAATCCTGGGGAAAATCGGCCATTTCTGTAAGAATTGTATTTTTTTTCATTATTGTCTTTTTTTTTCTTTTCCCCCTGAGCACAGAATGTCCTGGAGTGGCTGCATGTTCCTTCTCCTCTGGTGCCACCAACTTCAAATGGAGATGCCTCCCAGTGTCACCTGCCCTGCCCTGCTCCAGGGAGCCACTTCTGCTCCAAAAGGGTCTGGACACGGCCCAAAAGCACAGGACCATCCACACCCTGTGGCTGCAGCATCCCACAGTCCCCAGGAGATGGCAGCGCAGCCGCAGGGTTGGGGCCGGCGGCTCCAGCTTGGGTCGGGTGGCGAAAAAAATATCCACTTCAGGGATTAGGTCCCGAAAATTTCTTATACTTCCATGTCTGACACAGGACTGGGATTTCTCTTCTTCCTGAGGACCCAAGTGAGGTGTGGAGCAGCTCCTAAAGAGGCTGGAAACCAATGGATTTGAGGCGTGGAGCTGCAGCAGGTCACAGCAGCTGGGGAGCGCTTGGTAAACTCGGTTTTCTTCCCTCCCCGTGGCCGAGGAGCCGATACAGGAGCTGCCAGGCTGAGCTTTCCCACACTCTGCTGAGCCTTCAAACCCCAAACTCTCCAAGGAAGAACCTGAGGAGGCAGAGAAGGGGCTGGTGGGGGGGTTGGACTGGATCTAAAGGCAGGTTAGTGCACTATTAGTGCCTCCCCTCCCACTCCAGTGCCTCTCTCTCCCTCCCAGGTGTGGAAGCATTTCCTTCTGACTGGTTACACCCCCCAACCTCCTGCAGGGCTTTTCTGCTCTGGAGACACAATGACACCCCCCCATGGAGGTCCCAACACGAGGCACTTCCCTTCTGGCACCTCCAGAACCTCCCCAGCTCTTTGAATTGGCCAGAGGGATTTCTGCAGCTCTGAGATGGAGTCATGATCCTACAACTTGTGGGGAAACCATCCTGTCCCTCAGGGTGGTTTGGGGGCTTCCCCTGCACCACTCAGTCCCTGCTCCTTCCAGATGAAGAGGTTGGACCATCTCACCTGGGGCCAAGGGGAGCCCAGGCAGTGAGTGGTGGGATCAGGAGTGGTGGGCACCTCAGGATGGACACTTGCAGTGGTTGTTCCTAAATCCAGGACTGGCAGATTCTTAAAAATACCCCGTAACTTTTGCCACCATCATCATGGAATGGTTTGGGATGGAAGGGACTTTAAAACTCATTTCATACCAATCCCCAGAGACACCTTCCACTATTCCAGGTTGCTCCAACCTGGCCTTGGACACTTCCTGGGATGGGGCAGCAGAGTTTCTCTGGGGATCCTGTGGCAGGGCCTCCCCAATTCCATGGGGTTCTTTCCCCTCAAATTACTCCTCAGAGACTGGACTTTTGAATAGAGGTTTGCTCCTCCAAGACCATTCATTTTATATCCCTTCAATTCCCATTTCCATGTTGCATCACCTCATCATCCCTTATCCAAAGGCCATCACTCCTGGATGTTGGGGGTCTGGCTGTTGAGCTCAGGGACACCTGGCACATGGATCACCTTGGAAAAGCCTCCCTCACATCCAGGGATGTGTCTCTGCAGGCACTCAGACCCCTCACACTTGGCCCCATTTTTCCACGGGGCCTAAACAATAAAGAACCCCCATAATATTGGCACCAGAACACACGTTAATGTCAAATCACTGGGAAACACCAGCAGGGAAAAGTCCCAGCAGGAATTTCCCCCAGGGACAGCCCGGCTGAGCTGCTGCCTCTGCAACTCTGCTTCCACTGCAGAGCTCCAAGATTTCCCACTGGAAAACTAATGTAATTCCATCCAGGCCCCTCCTCTGGCCCCTGTGCAGCTCAGGGAAAGAAAGGGAAATAAAGACATTAAATACAAACAAAATTGTAGGAGTGTTTTCCCAAATCCTCCTTCTATCCCTGTGTTTGACTCCTGGAATTTTTCTGAGCTGCCTGTTCCATTTGGGGGATAAATACATGCAACACATATAATAAATGCATAGAATATATATCATGAATACATATTAATACCTGTAATAAATACATGATAATACAGATAATGAATATATATACATATGGTAACTAAATAGTAATGCCCATAATAAATACACAATAATACATATATAATAAATACATAATAAGACATACAATAAATACATATAATACAAATGTTAAATACATAATTCTGCATATAACAAATACATAAAAACACCTGTAATAAATACATAATAATGTATATAATAAATATTTATAATACATATAAATGCATAGAATACATATAATGAATACATCTTAATACCTATAATAAATATGTATAAAATGCATATAATATATATCATAAATAGATAATAATGAATCTAATAAATACCTAATAATACATACAATAAATGCATAATAATACCTAAAATAAAGATATAAAAAGGCATATAATATATATAATAAATAGATAATAATGCACATAATAAATACAATGAGGGGTGTAAATACATCACAGTTTTCACTATATGCACTATATATGCTTATATTTTATGTATATATACTACATAAATATTTATATACATACATATATTACATTACACATATCTATACACACACTATATATCTATATATGGACAGAAATACATCCATCCAGGCTGCTCTGCAAGTGGAAAATCACCAGGCTCTATCTTGCAGATAATGATTTCTATTTTTATTATTATTATTTATCGAGCTCAAGGCAAACAATTAAAACTTCTCCTGAATAACAATAATAATAAAAAAACCCCCTAAACAACAAACCCTGCAAGAAATCAGAGCCCACATTTAATCTGCAGTCTTCAAAAGTTTCTTGGAAAGCTTAATTAAATGGTAATTCATCTGTGCATTGGCTCTGTCTTGTAAAGCCTGATAATGCCAGAGTCTTAATTAAAAAAACTAAGGCAGCTTTTAGTTTTTATTCTGCCAGTTCAAGGGGAAAAATCACCACCAGAGCTGCCAATAGAGCTGAAAGATGCCTCAGCAGCACATTGATTTTGTTCTGTTGAAATTCCCACTGTCAGGGCAGGTAATCATATTAAAAGTTATTCCAAATGTATTTAGTTCTTTGCTCTGTGAGATGAAAAAGCGCCGGAGGATTTTCAGCTCCTGCGGATGTTTCATCCCAAATTGGAGACTCCAGGGCTGAGCACTCCCCTGGTGAAGGATATTTGACCCTGCACCTCATTTTTGTGCCTCCATTTGGAGTTTCCCAATAACCTTTAGAAACCACCCCAGGACAGGGGTTGGTTCCTTTCCCTTCAAATTAGGGTTATTTCTTTTTTGTGGAAAAATGGAGATTTAAGGTCTTCTGATCTATTTTTGAGTTGAAAGGGGCTTTTTCTGCTGCCTTCCCATCACTTATCCTCAAATTTTATCACCACTGATAAAACCTGGACACCACCCTAGGACTTCCCACCCTGTTCTTCTCCAAAACCTTCCACTTAACTCTTTTTCCAACCCATTTTGGGGTCATTTGGGCAGCAACTTCTGGGGCGACCAGGAGTAAAACCCCACCCAAAGCCCAGGAATCTCCTTCCAAAGCATCTCCCAGGAGATGACCTGGGGAAAGAAATCCTGGGTGCAACATCCTGCTGCCAAAAAATGACCCCAAAAGGTTGGTCTTCCTAAAGATCCAACATTGCTCCAGCCCCCGAGGAAGTTTGGGAGAATCTTAAGTGGATTTGGTGGGTTTAAGTAACATCGTGTAACAACATCAGGGCTTCCGTGGATTTAATGGCTTAAAGGGAAGGAAAACCTTGACAGGAAGAAAATAAACCATGTCCTGGAGATACTTTCCCATCTCAACATCTCCTGGGATGCTGCAGTCCTGCTGGGAAATGGTGGATTTGGGGGGAAAAGCCTTATCTGGGTGTTTTTCTTTGCCCTCCTGACAAGGAATATGGAAAAGTTGCTGCTGGATTTGGGCTCCTTGCAGCTCCAGACAGTGATATAAGGATCTCTTTAATGCTAATTAATGCAATGACACAATGAATTAAAACTGTATTAGGCAAAGCTGCTAATTATACCCAAATAAAACAAAGGAAAAAAAGGAGTCACTGCTGGGAGAAATGAAATCCATCCTTGGCTTCCCTCTCCACAGCCTTCCCAAACACCCTGTGCTGGGAAAACCAGCCCCAGGAACAACTTCCAGGCAGCTCCGGGGGATTCAGTTTAGTTTGGAAGGAAAAGAGCCTTCCCTGCCCTCAGAAGGAGCTCGAGGTGCTTGGCCAAGGATGAACAGCATCATCCTCGTTTTATCCACAGGAAAAATAGAGGCAGAGGGACTTTCCCAGAGAGATCTGTCTTCTCCCAAGGAGGTGGGATTCAGATTTGGATCAGCAACCTCAACCACAAAGCCATAATAGGGAGTTTAAAGGCTTGACATTGCCATTGCTTTGAGATTCCCACTGCTTTGAGATTCCCAGTGCTTTGAAATTCCCATTGCAAAAGCAGGACACAAAAGCAGAGTGTCTCCTCTCTCTGCCTCAGTTTTCCCATTGGATGCAGTGCCATGACACTCTATGATTCCTCTTTAGATTCCCAAAATGTCAATTAAAATGGCATTAAGGAGGGACCATGTCTGGAACCCCCCTGACAGGAGTGGGATTGTGAGTCATCTCCTGTAAGAAACATAATTTACTTTAAAAGGGGAAGCAAATGCTTGGTTTTTATATCCAGGCTTGATATGTATTCAGGAATAATTGGACAACAGAGAATTTGAAGGTGGATTTGCCTCCTTTTTGTTGCTAAACCGAACAGGGATGAAATAAATGAATATTTCAGGATGTTTGGGGCCAGTGGTTGCTGGGATCTGGGGATGGGCACATCCTCATTGCACATGTTATCCCAAAATTGGGTTGGATGGGGGTACCACTAACCAAGCCTGTGATGCCGAATGTAGGGTTGACCTCCAATGGGACATTTTATCTCCCTCTTCACAAATGAAACTCACCAAGGTTTTTCATCTTTCTCAGGACCTGGGAAAAGAGCAAAGTGAGCATTTTCCTCCTGGAATACAGGGTTGAATGAATGGCTGCACTCCAGTAGCCTTGCAACGACTCCTTGCAAGGCAGGATGGACAACCATGGGATGCTGCAGCCGGGATGTGCCTGGATCCTCCCTGGAGCTGCAGAGTCCCTCTGCCAGCTGGGATGTGCCTGGCACTTCTCCTGCCTGGAGCTGCCTCCAGACATTTGAGGAGCAAAGCATAGGAGGAGCAGAAGTCCCTCTGAAACATTCAAAGTTTTTTTTTCTGCAAAGAACAGAAGAAGATTTGGGCTGTGGCTCCCCTTGGACATCTTTCCTGCTTTGCCCGATGCCAAGAGGTGGGAAAGGATGTTCTGCACCTTCAAGTGCTGCTTTGGCGTGGTTTTAAAGTCAAACTGGGCCATAACCCCTCCTATATCTGCCCAGAAGGTGCAGAGCAGCTCTGGGGCTCATGGTCCCACCCTGCAGCCTAAATTTAAGTTTCTAGAAGGACTTTTTGGAGTTTCTTTGATAAGCAAGGAGCAGATTGATGCCCTTTTCATTCCCATGCAGATCCTCAGCAGGATACAGGGACTACCACCAGCCAACAGCAGATAAATAGGAATGGGAGGCAGTTCTTGAGGGGCAGCTGAGCTCAGCCAGCAGCTCCTCCACCCCATCCCTCCCACCCCAAGTCCTGGAGACAGGGGGGATGGAACCAGCTTGGAGCAGGTCATAACACTAAGCTTCTCCAAGCTGCTTTTCCCTCCTCTCCCCTTCTTCCCAGCCTGGCTCAGCAGAGATTATACCCTGGAACAGTGTCCTTCCCTCTGTGATTCCTGGAGCCAGGATCAGCCTCGCTCTCCCTTTTCCCCTTTCAATGCCAGGAAGTTCATCCCTCGCCGGCTTTTCTCCCACAAAGGGACACGAGGCTTTGAGAAAACCCTCTCGTGGCTTATTTCTCTGAACTTGTTTTTGCCTCCCCTCTGTTGGTGTCTCACCCTGTGAGGTCGGCTAGGAAATGAGATCCTGCTGCCTCTTTCAGGGAGGAAAATCCTGGGGTTTGGGTGGAGTCAAGCTGAAGTTGGCAGTTGCTGAGGTCAAGAGGATTTGGGTGTAGAGCAGAAATGGGCTCTGGTCTCTCAGTTCAGATAAGCAGCTTTGGAGAGTCTTAGAGGAAGAAAAATAAAATAGGCACAAGCTCCTGGACTCAGTATTTTATAGGGGTGAGCAAGGGGATGAAGACGGGGGGAAAAATAATACACCTAATTCTGGCTGGGTGTGGATAAGGGCATTAATAATAATCTTTCTGGTAAAAATGTGAAGTGGAATTATATATAATACATGAGCAAGCAGCTGGACAGGACATCCAGACCCTCACACAGCTCCCTCCTCTCCCTACAGCATCTCAACACTCCTGAAACCAAACAGCCTTGAAAGGGTTAAAGAACCCTCTTGCCAAATTGGAAATAAACTGTGCTAATATCAGCTAAGTGACTGTTCA
Source organism: Serilophus lunatus (assembly GCA_013399895.1). Taxonomy (NCBI): domain Eukaryota; kingdom Metazoa; phylum Chordata; class Aves; order Passeriformes; family Eurylaimidae; genus Serilophus; species Serilophus lunatus. Next base: position 1,692,852 of record VXBA01003539.1, read on the forward strand.
GGGTAATAGCAGAGAGAAAAATTATGTGCCATGTATTTATAAATAATAAAGCATAATTTATTAATAATCTGGAATTGAACAAAGAGTCTGTGAAGCTTAATTAATTATTACTTGTAAAGTGCTTTTGAGATTATTGGATAAAACCAGCTACAGAAGGGAAAGGTATTGAGGGAGAAATGTATCAGCCTCCTACAGGATCCAAGCCCTGGTCCTGAGCTCCAGGACCTGGCAGGAGTGTCCAGGAGGTGTTTGCAACCCCAGGGACTGAGCTTTGGCATTTACAAGTGGAATTGTTTCTTCCCAGGATCGCTCAGCTGTTCCTGGGAACCGGGATGCTGGGCCACCCCATCCCTTGGGAAGGGGGGCTGGAGGGGAGGGGATGGACCCTCCTGGGGGATGGACCCTCCTGAGGGGCCCAGGGCCTGATCCTGCTGGCAGCAGGCAGGAGGATGGGGTTGGGCTCATGTTTTAACACTGAAATTTATATGGAATTAAAAACATGATTAAAATTAATCCATTTTTTAACTGAAATTAGGTAAAATTTAAAAATAAGCAGCTCCCAGCACCCCTCCCTCCTGCTTCCCATTTTCAGTTGCTCTTCTCTATTTTTAACCACTCTTAAAATGAAAAAGAGAAGAAGAAAACCTGTTTGAATGTTCAATGCCCACAGAAGAAGGGAACAAATAATTCCTAACTTTTTCTCCCAACAACACACCCAGCACTGATCTCTCTGGAGCTGATTTATGGTGAAAAACACTCTCTGACAGCCCAACACCATTGCCCTACTCCAATTAGTTCCCTCTTAAGGCTCTAATTTGATTTCTACCCAGTAGAAAACACAACCCTGGACAATTAAAAAGGCATTAAATCCAGTTCATCAAGCCTCGAGTGAGTTCATCTCCTGAAATCCCCCTTCCATGGGAGCTCGTGGGGCCCTTCATCACCCGCCTATGGATTCCAGATGTGTTATTCCAGGATGGAGAGGGGATGCCAAGGTGTTCCAGGGACACCTCATCCCTTTGCACCTGTAACTCCTGTAACTGCACCCTGCAGTCAGGTTGGACCACTCTGAAAATGCTTTTAGAGTTTTATTTAAGCCTGGGGGCTTTAAGCCCAGCCTAGGGGATGGCTGGGACATAGTTTATTAGTCCCTGCCTGAAAGAGTTGTGGGGAAACTGTGTCACAGAGTTAAAAACTTTAAAATTATCCCAAAGTGAGCTTTTGGATCACCTCTGGGAGAGGAGGGAAAGCAGAAATGCGGGGACTCATCAGCGAAGGGGCTGAAAGTGGTTTCTACTGCAAACAGGGTCAAGCAGCTTCCAAATACAGAAGATGCAGCTTTGTGCCTTACCTTCCCCATCCAGGGGGTGAAGCTGCTCTCCCAGGAATCATCACCCCTCTCCAGATGACCTCCTAAGGATTGCACCCACTGGGAGAATTGTACCCAACAACCCAAACCTAACAATTCCACCCACTCTCCATCCTCCCTCCTGCTCTGCATGACCCTTCTAATGCACCCTCCATTTGTATTTTTATTTAAAATGTGTGCAGTGCCAGTTTTCCCTCTCTCCAGCATCGCCTGTGGCTGCAGCTGAAGTGAGAATCCTCCAGAGAAATCAAGAGGCCTCGTTGAATGATGTACAAGCAACAATCCAGGTTATGACTTTTAAAGTATCTACAGCATGAAAGGCAAGGTTTGGTGGAGTTGGGAGGGAGGAGGAGCCTTGATTTACACCAGGGAGGTTTGTCTAAGCTCTGAGGGAGAAGGAAGAGAGCTGATGCTCAGGAAGTTCCCAAAACTCCAGGAACTTTGCCTACATAAGCTCCTGGTTCACAGTCAATGACTAAAAAGCTGTGTTTGAGCACCAAAAAGCCCCAGGAGGAGCTGCAGCAGCTGAAGGGTTGGTTGTCCATCACATCCCTGGTCTGTGTTATTTTTGTCCTTTGCTGTTGGATGCCTTTGATGGGATCTGTCTTCTCCCCAGCCTCGATTTCTAGAGGGAAATAAGTCTTGGCTTTACCATAATCAAAGTTTTAAGAACCAGGCAAATCTGTCCAAGTTAATGAAGGCCCTGCAATGAGCTGCTGGCATAAATCATGTTATTGCACAGAGACTTTGATAAATGACACCCAAAAGTGTTGAAGGGAGGAAAACAAACACCACAAGCCTCATCCCCACGTTCCTGGGAGGAATGTCAGATCTGGCCAATGCAGCACATCATTCCCATCTCATCCCATTCCAATTTCCCCAGATGGAAACGAAAAAGCAAGTGACTGCTGGAAAAGAGGTGTCTGCAAGTGATTTAATGCCAGCAGCACTTTGAATGGGAAATATCCAGATTGGAATTTGTCTGCCCTCGTAGATGTCATTTTAACTCATGGATTATCCCTGTATTTCCCTGCACATCGATGGCTCTGTGACTTTTTCTTCAAGCTTGAACCATCCTGAAGCGAGACTTCTCTGTGGCTCCCAGAAACCCTGTGGTCTTCAGCTCCTTTTATTTTTTTTCCCCTTTTAAATGCTTTTTTAAGTGCCACTGTGTTCTTTTAGAGTCATATTAACCATGCAATAAATTTGCATAATGTGGATCCATAATGTTTAATCAAAGCCTCTCTGGAAAGCTGTTATTGTCCATGAGCTCTCATAAATTCTCACTATCACCTCCATGTTAAATACTAAAGCTGCCCGGGGTATATTGGGCACTAATCACCTGCAACATTGAGTTGAAAAGAAATTATCCTTTTTCTTTCCCTTCCATTTCGGTGGGAACAACATGAACCTCCTAAAGCTGCATATGGAAGCATTTTTAGCACAAAATTCTGCTGGAGGGGAATGGTTCATCCCCAAATTTTTAAGTCTTCTCGAATGTGTCAGCATTAAGCTTGTGCTCCACTAAATTTCTTCACCAGCATCCGGAGGCTGAGTTATCCATCCCCATCACAATGATCTCTGGAGCATCAGAAAGAGATGGAAAGCCATGTGTCAAAATCGTTTGCACTTGGAAAATTATAAGACTTAATTAACTCCTGAGCTGCTCTTTTTTAAGGCTTTTAATTTCCTTTAAATGACTGAGGCAATAAGGCGTGACAGGGGGGAGCCTGGAGAGCTGAACTGGATCCTTCCCAAAGGGATTTGTCCATGGAAATGCCTCCCTGGGGCCGCAGGATCAAGCCTTAGGGACGAGCAGAGGGGGCAGTCGCCCAACTGGCCTCATCAGCACAACATCCTGCTGCCCTTGTTCCTTGTTGGACTGGATGGGGGTGGTGGGTCCTTCCCAGCTGGAATGCTCTGGTCCAGTCAGGTCTGTTGTCCATTGGGTGGCTGTAAATGCTGTTACCAGCCCTCAGGTCATCCTGGAGTTGTCCTCCATCTCCACACTGGTGTCTCCTTGGAGACCCATCTGCCTCAGTGAACATCCTCGAGAAGGAATCAAATCCAGAGGGTCCCCCCATCCAGATGGGGAAAGGACTCCAAGATGGAGAGAAAATTGAATGCCTCCAAAACTGAAATTGGAGTGAAATGGAGATGAAAGACAAAGGTGATCTGGAGAAGAAGATTTTTTCCTGCCTTTCAATGATTCAAAGTTAAGCCTGAATAAAAAAAAGAAAAAAAAAAAAAAAAAAAAAAAAAAAAAAAAAAAAAAAAAAAAAAAAAAAAAAAAAAAAGGACAAGAAAACCCAACCCGTGTGGTTTCCCAGTTCTGTAGCTTACCCAGTCATGGGATGAGCTGAACCTTGGGAGTGTTTTCACCATTCCAGGAGGGCTACAAAGAATTGCAACTTCCGGGAGGTGACATCTCCAAGCCTCTTAGGAGGGTAATTCTGTAACAACATTAATTCAACATTAATGCCTTCATGAATAGAGATTGGGCTAATACAGCCTTGGAAAGTTAGGCAGCTTATTCTTGCCCATCTTAATTTAACTGAGAGCCTGGTGTTGAAAGGCACCACAATTCCAGTTTATTTGAGCACTTTCCTTGGGGGAAAAAAAAACCACCCTTTTTTTTGGTGCTTTCCCCGCTCCTGCTCCTGGGTTTATTCCCCAGCTTAAATCCACCTAAGATTTGATTTTATTTATCAGCACCTACCTGGGACAGTCACAGACCTTTCTCCCAAAGTCCTGCACTCCACAGGAGCCTGCTTCCATTCCTCATTCCCAGCAAAAGGGTGGGTGGATCCCTCTGCTTGGGAATCCCAAGAAAACCACCTCAACTGAGCCCCAGGAGACCACCTCAGCTGAGGAGCCAGCACCAGGCAGACAGGGGTCAAAAGAACTCAAAAATGGGACGAAATAATGTTTCAAAAATGTAACAGTGTTATCCTTTTTTTCTCTTCAGTATTTAGGAGCCTGTTGATTTGGGGAAAAAAAAATCAAAACTAACTTCATAGTCTAAGGATGATAATCCTCAAATTCTGCCTGTACCAGCTTTGCTTTAATTCTGTAGAGATTGCAAACATTTCTTTTTCACTGCCCACCCTTTGGAGGCACATCTGGACCGTGTGTTCCTCAGGTGCTGCAGCAACACAAACCTGGGAGCTGAAATGAATCCATGAAAAGCAACTGACCCACAGTGGAAACTTGAGAGAAGAAAAGACACTTCGCTTCACCCTGATCAAAAGGGTTTGTTTTGCTTCACTGCTTCCCTTTCTTTTGCTTTTTAATTATTTGTGCTTCAAGTACCTTTAGACACCTGGGGTCTCAAACCCTGACTTTGAAAGCTCAAGTTCATCACTCAGGGATGTTCACCCTCTTTTTTTCTCTCCCTTATAAATTGTTTGCCTCCAGCAGTCCTACTGGGGAGTAATTCCAGGCAATGTGAGGTCAAGATGAGCCTCCACTCATCTGAAAGATTCTGCTCTGCCCACCTGGGGAATCACTCTCCAAAGGTGCTTTTATTCTCCAAAGGTGATTTTTTTTTCCCCCCAAAGGAAAGAGCTGCTGCTTCCCAGCTTCCTGGTTTTTTCCATTTTTGGAGGAAAAAAAAATTGCTTCAGCATTGAGGCAATACTGAAAATTGCTTATTTGTCCTCCTGCAATGAACTTCAAAAGGTTGGTTTTAATTATAGAATCACAGAATGGTTTGGGTTGGAAGAGACCTCAAAGCTCATCTTGTTCCACTCCCTGCCATGGGCAGGGACACCTTCCACTATCCCTGGTGGCTCCAACCTGGCCTTGGACACTTCCAGGGATGGGGCAGCCACAGCTTCTCTGTCCAACATGTGCCAGGGCCTACCCACCCTCCCAGCCAGGAATTCCTTCCCACTATCCCATCTCTCCCTGCCCTCTGGCAGTGAGAAGCCATTCCCTGTGTCCTGTCCCTCCATCCCTCGTCCCAAGTCCCTCTCCAGCTCCTGGAGCCCCTTTAGGCTCTGGAAGGGGCTCCAAGCTCTCCCTGGATCCTTCTCTCCAGGCTGAACCCCCACAGCTCTCCCAGCCTGTCTCCACAGGATTATTTGTACCCCAAAGTCAACCCAAGCTCCCTTGTGCCTGAAGGCAGGGAGGGACCAACTCCCCAGAGCAGATCCCGGTGCCGGTTGTGGCGCTGGCAGCAGCGGCAGGTGTCTCAAGGTTGCCTCAATGAAAGCACGAGCATATTTTAGCCCAGAGTTTCCAGGTGACTGGTGATGCTTCCTTAATTACAGAGGCAGGGAAATAATCCTGGCTCCGGAGCCGGGAGCGGGAGAAGATGAACAAGGAGTGATAAGGTCCTACCTCAAGCTCAGATAAGTTAAAAGATTAGCCCGGCAGCCTTTGAATTGAAGGCAAATAGATGGCTTAATGCTGGCCTTGAATTAAAAAAGATGTTATTTAAGGATTTAAATCTTGAAATACCTCATTTCCCAGCGGGCCTCCTAATGGAATTCAGATTGGTTTGCAGAGCAGATCCTGCATCCATCACTAGAGCTGCTGGAATGCACCAAGGGCCTCCCTCTAACGGGCCTGGGGTGGGATAATTAACAGTGGGACCAATTCCATTGTATAAACAGAAGCTTTATAGAAGATAGAAAGCAAAAGTCTTCCCTACCACCCTCCTGACACCTGGGCATTTCTTCTTGTCCCTCTCCTGCCAACATTGCTGCTCCAGAGCCCCATTAAAAACCCCAGGACCCGTGTCCAACCCTCTGGAAGGTGCTGCATTCCCTTTCACACAATCACAGGATATGCAGAGTTGGAAAGGACCTACAAGGATCATTGAGTCCAGCTCAAATGAATGACCCATATATGGGATTGAACCACCAAGTTTTAACCAACTGAGCCAACCTCAGGGTCTTTAAAATACCATTTTGGGGGAGTTTTTTGGTAACTCTTCTCTTTAAGGCTTAGGATCTGTCTTCCTCCCTTCCACATGGCTATTTCAGGTGAGAATCCAAGAGGGTTTGGGGCACTGAGGAGCTCCTGGAAATCTTCTGCATCTTGCTCTTGAAAAAGAAAAAATATTTTTCTTCCCTAAATTGGCTTTAAAAATGATAGTTCCTGGAAGCTTGATTTGCAAACCCATCCAAAATTCACCATCTGACCATCCGTGCTGCCTCTGGCCTGCATCTGATTATGAGGCAATGATTCAATTTAATAATATCTAATTCTTATTGCAATATCAATAAGGAAAACTGCCAGTCAGCTGAGCAATTCCGAGTGTATTAGTGCATCCTCCTGCTCCGAGCGAGAGCAGCCGTAATTCCTGGTGATGGAAAAGCAATTGGGTGCGAACGGCATCGGCTCTGACATCGTGTGAGAGCCCAGCCCAGGGCCAGGGGAGGATGGGGGAGCTCAGCTGGGCACATCCCAAATGCTGCTGGGGTCTAATTTAGAGATTCTGAAGCAAATGAGCTCAAAAATGCCTTGACCAGAAGGTAAAATCTCAACATGGATTTCTGAGATGCCACCCAAAACTGGCATATTTTGGGCTTGCAGGAAAAACCTGAGTCCATGTTCATGTTCTACTCCCTCCTTAATCCACCTCCTCCCCTAAACCTGAGCTGAGGAGCTTGGCCAGGGTCAGGGAAGAGGTTTTTTGGCACCTTTCCCTTTTCGACCTTTCTCTTATTCCTCTTGACTTGCAACGATTGCTCCACAAGCTCAAACTTCAGTAGGGTTTTCTCCACACCTTCCCCAACGTCCCAGAGAGATTTAAAGGACTTAAAGGTACCTGAGTTATGACAGATGAATGGACTTGGATAAAGAGACCCTCTTCATCTCAAGCATAAGAAATTAGATATTCCTGGAGGCGAAAGGCTTTCTGAGCTTGATGGATCTAGTTGGATCTGGTGGAGCAAATCCCAGGAGCCTAAAGGTTTAAATGCCTTACAAGTTTAAATATTAAAAAGCACAGATTTATTACACAGAATGACCTTTAAAACTTGTCTCATTAAACTACATCTCCTGGCCCTTCTGGGCCTTGGTGCCTCTGAAGACGAGATGGGGAAGTTCAAAGCAATGAGCAAAAATGGTTAAAAATGTCACCATTTTATAGACTTTTCTGTAAAACTGGAACTTAAAAAAGAAAAAAGAAAGACCAACAACCTGTCTTAATATTCCTGTGGGCTTCCCCATCCTCTGGAATAATATTTTCTGTCTCTGTTACTGTCTTTTTCCCACATAAGGAAGAAATGCTTCTGCCCCTGATACACCAGGGTGTGACACGACTCGCTCCATGTCATGCAAAAAATAGTGATAATTTTATATTGCCCAAATCCCTGGAGAAATACTCTCCAGAGAGATCTGGGAATGGGCCTGTGCAGGGCTAGGGACTGCACTCAATATTCCTTGTGGGTCCCTTCTAATTCCGTGGGATTCTGTGGGATTCTGAGATTTGGGGGCACAGAAAGGTAGAACATCCCTCTAAGGCCAATCTAAATCCCTGCCTGCGCTTGTGTTAATCAGAAAAAACACCCCAAAAACACATTAAAATGCCAAAATTGCTGTGGGGTGTCAGGCAGACACGATGGAGCCCAAATGATTCCTGTGTGGGTTCACTCCCAACACGAATCAGGGGCACGACGAGAGATGGGGCTGCTCAGCCACAGAGAAAGGGAGAGGATGGGCTGGATCCTGCCCCTTGCCATTGCCTCCCTCCCCAAATCCAGCAGGATTATGCGAGCTGTCTGCTCGGATTAGCCTGGCACCGAGGACCTTCTGCGAGGAGATGCAGGAGCAGAGCAGGAGCCGTGATGAGGGATGGCAGGAGTGAGCTGGGAGAGGACCCTTGGGACACCAAGGTCTCCCGAAGATTTTTCAGAAGCAGTTCCACAGCATGTTTTTTTCCCCCTGCTGACCTCCCAAACTTCTCAACTTTCAAAAGTGCTTTCAAAATACAGAGTTTTTATCCAAGATCCCAACCAGAGGGTGCTCCAGGCACACCAGGGAGGGACATGGAATGTGCCGATTTGGAAGGAACCCTCAAGGATCACGGAGTCCAACCCTCAGCCCTGCACAAGCCCCCCCGTGTCCCAGAGGATCATCCCCCCCCTCCTGCAGCTCTGGCAGCCTTGGGGCTGTGCCCACTGCCCTGGGGAGCCTGGGCAGTGCCCAACCCCCCTCTGGGCAGAGAAGAGCCTTGGCCTGAGATCCCCCCTGCCCCTGCCCTGACACAACTCCAGCCCATTCCCTGGGCTCCTGGCCCTGGTCCCCACAGAGCAGAGCTCAGGCCCTGCCCCTCCTCTGCCCCTCCCCAGGGAGTTGTCCCTGCACTGAGGTCTCCCCTCAGTCTCCTCTTCTCCCCCTGAACGCACCGAGTGCCCTCAGCTGCTCCTCACACCTTCCCCTCAGGGCCCTTCCCCATGTTCTTTGCCCTTCTTTGGACCAAACCATCCAACAGCCAATGCTGCCCCTGCTCCACACCAGCACAGGCTGCCTCAAATTATTTCAGCTTTTTTTCTCAGCTCTTTATGGGATTTTTCTTGGGGACCAAGGTGTCAGTCTGGACCATAGTGATGGAACCCAACACTTGCACTGGGAAATTGCCAACTTGACTCAAGCCCTCAGAAAGGAGAATCTTGCATCTTTAAGAGGAATTTGACACAAATTTACAGTGATGGGGCCATTTGGGCACTTTACGAGTGAAAAAATAGCTTAACAAATGTCTTATTCTGCTCTGATAACATCAAAAAAAAGGAGGGAATTTTAGCAACCTTCAGATGTTCCATTAACGGCGGGATTGAGTTGTGCCGTTTGATATTAATACACATTTTTAACACCCAGTGTCATGTCGCTGCCTGGTTCTAAATTGAAGCTTTTTGGAGTTTCACAAATCTCCAATTTCACTCTTTCTCAGCTGGATTTGGAGCGAAAACACAGTTTGAGAGGCTGGAAATTTCAGCGCCACAGACGGTCTTGTTTATGGCTGATTTTAAATAATAGTTTGCAATGCAGATTGAACAGGGAGGGGAGGGGGAGGATGTTTACTTGCTCTTCTCTCAGTCCCAGGTACGTCTGTCACTCTGACTAATTAATCTACAATTAAAAAAAATAGTTCACACCGAATTTGCCGAGTGCATTTTCATTTTTATTTTCTCACCTGCACCCAAAAAAATATAATAATCAGGAGCGTAATAAAATAATGTGATAACTTCCTCAAATGCAATTTGCTGCTCTTCCCTGGAAAATCAACCTAATTATAGACACAGGGATTAAATGAATGTCACAATCATTTCGGAGGCACCTGAGACTCAACATTTCCGAGCAGACTTCTCTGCAGCAGGGCTGGGGAAGGGGCTCAGCTTGTTTTTGTGACATGGAATTTGTGTTTCTTAAGTCCTAGAGAAACAGGATTTAAGCCCCGACCAAAGGGGTTGCATTTAAAGTATACTGAGCTTAATTTACATTGGTAATTTGGAGCAACAACTTGATGGTTTGGAAGTTTCAGTCCCTTCTATGGTTGGACTTGCAACTGAAGAGCAGAGTTTGATGAGTTCATGGAGTGTCCTGAGTTGGAAGGAGGCACAAGGACCATCCAGTCCAACTCCTGGCCCTGCACAGACACCCCAACAACCCCATCACGTCCCTGGCAGTGTTGTCCAAACAGTCCTTGAGCTCTGGCAGGTTTGGGGTTGTGACTATCCCTGGGGAGCCTGGACAGTGTCCAACCACCCTCTGGGGGAAGACCCTTTTCCTGAGATCCTGCCCTGACACAGCTTCAGTTCCCTCAGGCCAAACTCCCTCAAGTTGGGAAGAAAAGATGGAAAAATGGGATCAAAATTAAGCCCAAGCTTCCCCAGTCAAGGAGCTTGAAGTTCTCAATTCATTAATGGAAAGAATTCCTGCTCTCCGATTTATTCAAGGCCCCCTAGAATTCCCTCAGTGTTGTGCCAGGCAGCTCCGTGGGTGATTAGGGATTGAAATATCTCTGTGTGGATCTCATCACTTAAAATCCTGATTTTGCAAATAACATCTGCATTAACCAGAGCTCAGTGAGCATCAACCCAGGAGGCTCCTGGGAAGTGGTGCCCACAGGGATGCTCAGCAGGTAGCAGTGACAAATCCCATAGGATTCCCACTCACAGAGAAATGACAAATCTCCAACAGCTCCATGCTCATCTTTTCCTGCCCCTGGGCTTTCCTGAGAGCATGGGAAGGGAAAAGTTTAATATTTTTCTCTCCTAATCCTCCATCTATAGGGTTATTTGGGTTATAATCCACTGCAAAAGGAGGTTTGCAAGACAGAGAAGGGAACAGGAGGACAGGATAGGACCAGGCAGGTGGGAGATGTCACCAGTTTGGGAAAAAATGACTCATTTATCATTTTCCAGCCTGACACTGATGTTTTTAGGCACATGCCAGGCATGTGGATGATTTCATCTCTTGCATGTTGTTAGCTGGAGTGTGGAGGGAAGAACTGGGATTGATGCAGCTGCCTCCAAAACCATCCCTAGACCCCCAAAATCTGAATTATCACAGGGTGTGAGTGTGGATTCTCAGGTCTCTGTTAAGAGTTGAGCTCACTTTAAAGCCAAATTTAATCAGATTCTTCCATTAAGTAAGAAGGACCTTTTGACCAAACCTGGATAAAAATGGGTTTAGCTCTGAGGTTGTATGGAAAGAACTCTGGCAATGTATTTTTCCAGGAAACACAAATCAGCAGCTGCCCAAACCGTCAGCCTCTCACCGAGACTGAAGCAGGTGCTTTGCTCAATCTGGTATTTTTTGAATTTCCTTGAGGTGTGGGACCTGTGGTTCAGGGGGGCCTGGAGGGAGATGTGCAACCTGTTGTTGATTTTCGGGAGATGATTTTTCAACCACTCCCACTCAATATTTCAACAGGTTTATCCTCAGGGAGCAGCAAGAGTCTCAAGACACCTGGAGGAAATTATTTTGGGTTTCAGTCAGTTCTCTGGTGAAGCATGAAGACAAGGGCAGCCTGGCTAAATGCCACACCAACAGTTTTGGATGGATTTTTTTCTTTTTCTCACTCCACACTGATTTGTCAAAACCTTTTTAAAGCCATTTAACCTTTGTGGGGACATTTCCCGCAGAGCCTCTCATCCTGCTGAAGGCACAGCCTGTTGGTTTTATGCTCTTAAATTAATTCAGCACCTTTTTGTGGCTCTGATATAAAGAAAATCCCCCCCTTTTGGGGGGAAGGCATGTCCAGACCTGGCTTTTCTCCACATTCCCTTTCAGCCTTTACTAAGCAATGGATTGCAGGAGCACGGAGAGAGGAGAGGGAAGTTAATCAGGCTGCCTGCAAGGACATGAGTCCTGCTCCCAGAAAGACCTTGACACCTGTGGAACAGGGTGATTTATGACCCCTCCAAAACTACCACTGTGTATAAGAAACCCCACACAACCCCAGCTTGAGCTTATTTTGCTGTATTTTGAGCAATGGAAGGCACTGAATTCCCTGGGTAGGAATTTGGTCCTTTGAGTTTCCCCATTTTCTAGGAAGAGACAAGTCAGTCAGGACTTATTTTTCCAGGTTGAGTTGCTCCTAAAAAGTCAGTCTGGGAGGCTGTGTACCAACAGCTGAGCTCTGCTGGAGCCTAAATTTTATCCATTGCCTATTTATCACCTTAAATCCAACCTCCTGGGGGATCCCTGTGGCTGAGAACAGAGAACTGCAACACTCTGGTCCTGGCAGAGATGTGGAACAGCTGAAATAGATCTGGAATATGCCACAACCCCTTGCTTTTAGGTGTTGAATTCATCCTTTTCTCCTTTCATACCCATCTCCTCTGCCAGTTCCCTCACTGTGCCTCCCCAGGTACCCTTGGCCATATCTGGACACAGGTAATGCTTTTCCCCCCTTTCTTTCCCTAAAACAGCGTGTGATGAATTCTGGGCTTTGCATTTGTAGCCATGGAAACCATTGATTGCTGCTAATGAAGCCTCCCCATCCTCCTGGAGGTTTGGCTGCGTGCAAGGGGGACGTGTTGGATGCAGTGGGATGTTTTCCAGCAGGATTTGTGTGGACTCAACCCCTCTGATCCATCCATAGCCCCTGCTCTGGATGCCCAGGGCTCCCCAACATCCTCCCAGTTCCCAAGGTCTTTGCTGAGATGACAGAAATGGGGGTGATCTCCACCAAAGTTTTCCAGCTCTTGGCAGCAGGTTGTTTTCTGCAAGGATTGAAGCAAATAATTCTGCCTGGTTTGGGGGCTCTCAATTGATGCACTTCAACAAAAGCCAATTTAGGGATCAATTAATCCTGCAAAGAGTCTGTTCTGCTTTGATGGGGATTCTGGGCACCTCCACCTTGGCTTCCCCAGCTAATGGTGAGACTCTGGGGATGGTTCTGTGCAAGGTTGAGGGTTGGACTCCATGGTCCTTGTGAGTCCCAACTCTGATATTTCTACCTACGTGGTTTTACACAGAAGCTCTTTCTAAGCATCAGCTCCCACCTCCCATCCCTCCCCAGCCTCCACCAGCCACTCCAGCCTGCAGCTGCTTGCTGGATTTTTAATTATTCTTCATTATATTTAAAGCAATTTCGAAAAAAAATTAAAAATAAAATAAAAAAAAAAAGAAGCAAAAAGTTTATGGCAATTTAGGCTGCTTTGTAATTAGAGCCGGTGATTAGAAAATCTTTCACTTGGTGATGGAGTTTTCCTTTAAAGAGAAAAAAAAGAAGGAAAAAAATCAGAAAAAGGGAATAGAAAAAGGACGCCAAAAGAGCTCAAAGACTAGAATTAAACAGATTATATCTCATTACTTCCAAATGGAAAGCAAAGTTACAGCTTATTAGAGCTGCTGCAGCTGGGCAGGAAGGGAAGCAAATTCCCGCGGCGGAATGGCAGTGGCTGCAACTGGCTTGGGGGGGGGCTGATGTTTTTCCAAATTTTCTGCTCCTGGTAGGCAATAAATGACTTTTTATCAGTTTCTCTCTCTTCTGTTCCACTAGGCAGACAAATGCCACCCTGCTTTCAGCCCGTTAAAGGGCAAAGCTAATTAAAGCCCGTGTCCTCAGCCTCAGCATCTCCCCTCCCAGGGCCATTTCTGGGTGCCAGTCCTGCATCCTGATGTGGAGAAAGAAGAAAGGTTGGATTTAGGTGTCTTAAAAGGGCAGTTTAACTGCCCTGGGGCGTGTTTTGGTCTCAGGTGCAAACCCAGAGGAATTCAGGCAAATTCCTGTGCCCCCGGGTGGATTCCAGGGCTCCTTGGCATCCTGCCCTGCCCGTTATCCTTCCCTGCAGCCAGAAGTACATCTCATCCCTACCAAGTCTCATCCCAATGCCAAGGGAGAGCCCAAGAGTTGCTTCCCTGCTCATTTATCCCTGTGAGAAGCTGTAAAAGTGTAAAGAAATGGGTTCAGCAAAAAAAGGGCGGGTTTTGTTACACCCTCTGTGGCTGCTCAAGCAGCACTTTCACACACAAAGGCTTTGGAGACTTTAATTCCCAAACTGTGCATCTCAGAGAAGGCTTTTCATTACATGGGAAGACTCCCAGGAGATTTATTCTGATGGAAAAGGGGTCTTGATTGAAGGAAGGAGCAGCTGAGTTGAATCCTTGAAGAGAGAGTTGCTCAGAAGAGAGCAAACACATGAGAGGTTGGACAGGGCTTGGAGCACTCTGGGATAGTGGAATATGGCAGGAGGTGGAATGAGATGATTTTTCAGGTCCCTTCCAACCCAAATCATTCCCTTCCAATCCAAACCATTCTGGGATTTCATGGACTCACATCACAGTTCCCCGGATGTAAAATCATACCCTGTCCACACAGGGATTCCTTATCTCCAGCTTTTGGGAGGTTTTCAGCATGAAATTTTCTTTTGGGGTCAAATCCAAGCTCTTTGAATTGCACACCTGGAGCTCTCTCCTCCCCAACCAAAGTTTGGCACCTCAGCACCCTCTGAGTCTCTGTGGTCCTTGGAGAGAGGACAGTGCTGAACTCTTGGAATGATGCACAGCTCCCACCCACTGCTGACCTTGCTGGAGCAAGTCAGAGCTGGAGACAAATCTAGGGAGACAGGGAAACTCATCTAATTGGAGCTCAGAGCCTTTATTGGCTCTGTCTTCTTCTCTTTTTCCTCCTCCTGAGGAATTTTTTCATTAGCAAGTAACAAAGAGAATTTAGGTGCTTGACATCTGCAGAGTGGCTGTGGATTTGCAGCCTGCATTAGCTGGGAAGTTCATCCCAGCCCTTAATAGGCTTGAAGAGGGATGGATGCGTTTTGACTAAACCAGGGGAGCTGATTGGTACCTAAAAATCGAATTCATCTTCATAGCAGACACCCGTCAAGGGCTAGGAAAGAGGAGTTACACCAAGGTCGTGCCAATTAGGTGTGGAGGAGAGCTGCAGAGTGGGAAACTTGGGAATGCAAACAGCTCTGGATGCACATGGAGCTCGGAGCTGGAGTGCTTGGCTTGGGAGGGATTTCCACGTAGGTGGGTGAGGCCGATCTCCTGTTAGAGACACTCCAGGTCAACCCTCAACTCTGCTACAACTAATTTAATCTATTTTTAGTGTTGGGGAAGAGAGGGTGAAAGGCTGGGATGGGTTTTGAGAAGCGAAGGAGTTACTCGGGACTGCCCTGGAAACCCTTGAACGAGATGAGACGCGAAAGCTCCGCTTTTAAAGGTGTGACAGATGGGAGAGGAAATGAAACTGCCTGAGGATGTAAATGGGTCATGGCAAAGAAGCTTTGCAATGGTTTTTAGTGTCAGAAGGGATCCATAGAACCTCCTGTCCCCCTGGATATACCAGCCCATTGCACTCCACTGGAGTTTGGCTGCTTTCTAATCTCTCCTATAAAGGGGGAAAACTGCCCTGTTTGGGATTCAAAGGTCCTAAAACCCCAGCACTGCCTTTGCCATCACATTTTCTCCTTCTCTGGGGGCATTGCAATGAGGTGAGGGAGGAAAACCAGGTGTCCAGAGCCCAGCTTTGGGCAGGAGGTCAAAAAAAGCTCACCCTCCTCATGCACCCCAAACCCATCCCGCTCTCCAAAGAGAATTTCCCCAGCAATAACTGTGAGCTGTCACTGTAACAACCTCCCGTGGCTCCTGCTGCCTTGTGATTGAAGCTTCCATTAACTTGCATTTCCCTTTTATTTTATTTTCCTGCTTTTTCCCATTTTTCTGCTTGAAGCTTTGTTTGCCTTAATTTGATGATTTTTTTTCCATCAGTGCTGTTGCCACCGCTCTTGTTTAATAAGTAGTTGATCAATTCTGGGGAGTTGCTGCAGCCCCACTGCTCCCAGCCATGCTAAAATGGGATGCTCTGAATAATTCCTCCTTTGTTGTCTGGCAATTCACTCCAATAATTCCCCCCTGGTGTGTATTTCCAAGGCACTGATGTTTTGCCCCGTGGCTCTGGAGATGACACATTTCCCAGGTGAGGCTGGGGCTGATTTGGGATGCTTGGCAAAGCATGGAGGGCTGGCTCTGAGTTCTCTTGCCTGCAAGAGTTGTCTGGAAACAACAACAAAAAAACTTGGAGAAATTAAATCCCTATTCCTGATTTTTAGGGGCATTTTTTGACTGAGTTCTTAGGTTGTCCAAAATGGGGAGCAGAATCTTTAATTTTTGCCTGCTCTTTGTTTTGTGCATGCTTTCCCTTTGATTCTTGCTGGGATCACTCTACTATTCAAAGGACTCTGATCATCAGTTTCTGGTGGGAATGTTAGTCTGGAAGAGCAAGGGACAGAAACAGCAGTTAAAAGGTGGTATGTGCTCAAAAAGGAAGGAAAGCTGGACTTGGTGCAGGAGCCTGTATGGGAAAACCAGGGCTCCAATCCAATAGATCCCATCGAGCATCCCATCCTCGCAGAACAAACTTCAACTTTAGAAAAGGGGCCAAACCTGTCCTGTTCTCACATAGGAAAATATTAAATTGGTCAACTGAGTGAGTTACGATTTATTATTCAGGATAACTTGGAAAGCTTTGCAAATTTTTGAGGGGGGAATTATGTTCTGTATAACACTGGAGGAGTTAATTTGCTCCAAAACCCCTGAAAGCGTCTCTTCTACAGATAATAAAACTCCCTAAGTTCACCTGGGTTTCCATTTTAATTCACTCCAAAAAAGCACTTCAGTCCTCCCAGTCTGTGAACACGCTGCTCTCCACACTCAGAGCACCTGATAACAGACCAAGAGTTAGAACTTGGTGATAAAAATAATGCACAGATAATGGAATAATTACCAAGTGCTCCCTCTGTGAATGCAAATGGGGGTTTTCCCTGAGTGCTTGCTTCACCCTCGTGCAGGTTTTCAGGCTTTGGACCAAGTGAGTGTTGGGTGGAAAGGCAGCAAAGCAATTAATAAGACCAAATGCTTTTGGAGGAAAGGGAGGTGGAGGCAGCCTCGTGGGCAGGGGTGGGCTCTCCTCTGTCTACAGGACTTTGCTGCAGAGACAGAAGCTGATTTTTTGGCCAAACTCCAGGAAAAAACCATTTCTGTGAGTCTTAATTGATTACTGTGCTAAAAGCACAACTCAGAGCCCCAGGACCACCCAGCCTGGTCTTCTCAACCATCACCATTCCTGACATGTCTCCTTCCTTCCCTACTCCAAAAACTACCTCAGTGCCTCAGCAAGGATCCCAAACCTCCTTGGGTGGCTTGAAGCTCAGCTGGAGCTGCAGATGGATCTGGTGCTTCCATATTAAACATCATCTTCTTCCCTCTGCATCCAGGACATGGACGTTCTTTCCAGAGTGTGGGGATACACAATGACATTTCTAAAGGTTTGTTATTTGGTGTTTTCCCTTTGAGGTGATTCCTGGCTGTTTGAGTCTCCCTGGCAATGGATCTCCTTGTTTTAAAGGGTAAAACTCTTTATATAAAGAGGGGTATTTAGGGGTTATGATTCTACTACACAGAAGAATGTTGTTACAGTCATTTTAATAAGGCCTTTATTCTAATAGAAATAGCACTTATAAAACTTAAATGAATCCATAAAGCTGGTGGGAAAAGGGACAGGTTCTTTGCCAATTATTTTTCTTCAAAAACACTTCAAAGATTAAAAAGGAAAAAAAAAAAGAAGTAGAATCAACCCACTCCATTCATTTATTTATGAATTAATAAAAGCAAGAGAGAAATCAGCAGTTAACATGCATAGATTTCCAAATCCAGGGGGATTTGGGGGATAATAGAGTCTGACCTCTTGCCTCCCAGCAGTGGCTTCCAGGGAGGAGCAGCTCCAGAGCTCCAGGGCTGCAGCCCAACCATTCTCTAAAGGGCTTCTCCACACACAGAGCCTGAAAACCCACATGTGGACACTTCGCAACCCAAAAAAAAAGTTCCTTTTTGTCTTTCCCCCCTTTTTCTTTCTGATTTTTTTCTTCCATTTTGCCTAAAACAGAACTGAGGAGGATGGCAAACTTTTTATTCCCTAGAAAAACCCTTCTGCAATTTGCTCTAGAAAAGCTCTTGTGTTTTAAATTCTTTAATATTTATTAAACCTCCGTGTTGAGACAATAAAAGATCCCAACATGCTGAGCTCCAAAGCAGCAGCAGAAGGTTCCCCCTGTGCCTGGAGCAGCTCTTGGAGCACCACATTCTTTTCTCAGTGGGGATCTTCAAGGAAATTGGTTGTAACCATACTGGGAGCAGGACACAAGGGTTTGACCTGCACTAAGTTCTTGTTCCCGTGTTTATTCTCTACAGCC
Organism: Serilophus lunatus; assembly: GCA_013399895.1. NCBI lineage: Eukaryota > Metazoa > Chordata > Aves > Passeriformes > Eurylaimidae > Serilophus > Serilophus lunatus. Next base: position 1,710,891 of record VXBA01003539.1, read on the forward strand.
AAACTTTGCAGTTCAAATATATCTCACAACTCTCTTTTAAAATTGTCTTTCAGTGCTGGGGATCACCCTGAAAAATGAGAAAATACTACAAATAAGCAGCAGGTTTGAGCTCAGTTTATTTTATAAATTAAACCAGAGCTAGATTTTGCTGAGCCAAATCAGCAGGGAAAAAAGAAAAAAATAGCAATATTCAATTTATTCTAAATAATAAAAAAAATGAAACCAAAAAATCAGTCAGATTCATGAGATAAAATCCATATTCTGCAGCTTTTAAATGTTGAAGAGGAGAAATAAAAGATATATATGGGACTGTTTTTTTTCAGGATCACATTTCATTGTCTGAGCTGATGGAGCTGTTTGTATTTGAGTTGAAGCACAAGTGGATGCTCTTCCCAAGGGACGCTTTTCCTGGTGCTTTATGTACATCCTGACCTCCACAATGAGGCTGAGGAGACCTGACACTCGCCAAATGAGGATCAGGAAACCTCAAATGAGGTTCTTAGAATGCAGACAGCTTGGAAACCAGGGCTGCAAATCCTTCCTATGGTCACCAGGACCCAGAGTAAATTTAGGAGAAACTCCCCCACCGTGTCAGTGCAGCAGAACCCCATGTGTCTCAGCAGCTCAGACCACTCTTCTGCTTTTAATTGCAAGGTAGAGGGAGAAATTTTAATGAAAAGGGAGGAGGAGAGGCAGCATCAATACCTGAACCTCCACCTTTTGTGTCTCTGACAGCAGATTCTGCTGTGATTTAACTCCCCCGTTGATGAGGCTCCCTCTCCTCAACGGCTTTATTCTCCTCCACGCTGCTGTGGATAACTGATTCCCACCAAACCCCTCTTTATTCTCCAAGCAAGACTCATTTCCCACTACCTTTGTTAGATCAGAAGGGCATGGAAAAATAATAAGCACTGTGTGCACTGTGTTCAAGTTGAGAACCATGATTATCCTTCTGTAGTGCCAGAGTCGGGATTTTCATGACTCTGGAGGTTTATTTTCAGTGCATCTCTTTTGAGAGGTGTTTGCACTTCAAGTAGGTGGAGAGGAGCAGTCAGGGCTGGTTAATCTCCTTGGAAAAGTGCTGGACTGTGGCTGTGTGTGGGCATCCAATTTAAGTCCTTGAGTTTTTGCCATGGGAGCATCACTCTTAAAGCCAAGGATTGAAGGAGAAAGGCACCATCACCCCAGGATTGGCCAGAGAATGGTAAAAGCAACTCAAGCTAGTTTCATAACATCTGATTACTTCATAATACCTGATTTAGTTTGTCAGAGTTGGGCTGGACAGCCCAAAATTGGGCTGCAAAACTCTGTTAAAAACAAGCCAGTGAGAAAGATATTTCTAAATAAATAACTTGATTTCTCAAGGTGACTTTGGAAAGACGGCTGGAGATCACAGGATTCTTGCTATGAATCAGATTTGTGACTGGACACCAACAGAAATGGGTGATGAGGGGCAGATTCATCTTGCTCAGGGTTCAAAGCCAAGTAGTTCTTGTTCACAGGTCACTTATGGATCTCGCCTCCTTGAGGACCTTTTTTCTGCATCTTCATCCATCCCGTCTTTCCAGGGCAAAAGAGCAAAACCACTTGAACTGCGACGCCTCTTTGCACCATCTCATTCTCTCCTGCTTGCCATTAAAGTGTCAATATTTGGAGCTCTGTTTGGTGACACTCCAAGGTCCCAGTGCCACCCAGGCTGGATCAACACCTGCCAATTGTCCCCCGCCGGGGCGGGGAAGGGGTGTCAGCCCGGCCGAGATGCACAAAGACGCTGCAATGAGAATAAATTGGCTTGTCAAAGAGGAGGGCAGATTTGCTATTAATGGAAATAATGGTAGATTACATGGGCTTTTGTCACACAATATAATCAAAGACAGGATCAAAGGGAGGGAATCTAGCAAATGGTTAGCAGGCAAGACATGCTAATGAGATAAAAACGCTGGCCTTGCCACCTCTCCGAGCTTCAATCGAAGGATAATTGATACTAAATAATGTAATTTTGAGCTGTGGTGAAATGCACTTAAAACCAGAAGACAAGGCTGTGAAAATGTTTTAGTTTTTCTGTTACTCTGCTGTCATTTCTATCACTTTTTTTCTCCCCTCCATGTGGCAGCTGATTGTGTGGGAGCTGTTAAAGAGAGGATAAGTGGAAGAAATGTGGCTTTGGGGAAATGTTGGTGCATTTACACTGCTTTGTGTTAGTAATGCAAAGCCCCTGGGACTGGGCAGCAAGTCGCCTCAATCCAGCTGTGTCACCCCTGGGGTTCCAAAGGCTCCATCTCCTGTGCTCTTCAACACCCTCATCAATGCCTTGGACTCAGAACTGGAAGGGACACAGAGACAGTTTGCAGATGACCCAAAACTGGGAGGAGCTGTTGACTCCCTGGAAGGCAGGGAGGTCTTGGAGAGAGACCTGGACAGATCAGAGCCCCGGGAATCACCAGCCACAGGAAGTTCAACAAGGGGACGTGCCAGAGTCTGTACCTGGGATGGGGCAAACCTGAACAGACTGGGAATGAGAAGCTGGAAAGCAGTTCTAGGAAAGGGACCTGATCCAGGGCCAGTTGGCCACGAGTCAGCAGTGCCCTGGAGCCAGGAGGGTTAACCCTGTCCTGGGGGCATCAGGAACAGCAGCACTGGGCCGGGGAGGGGATTGTCCCGCTCTGCTCTGACCTGGGGTGGCTGAACCTCCAATACTGGGGCAGTTTGGGCACCACAATATAGGAAAGATCTTGAGCCATTAGAGAGTATTCAAAGGACAGACATAGGGATGGGGAAGGACCTTGAGGAGAAGGTGTGAGGAGCAGCTGAGGGCACTCGGTGTGTTCAGCTGGAGAAGAGGAGACTGAGAGGAGACCTCAGTGCAGGGACAACTCCCTGGGGAGGGGCAGAGGAGGGGCAGAGCCTGAGCTCTGCTCTGTGGGACCAGGGCCAGGAGCCCAGGGAATGGGCTGGAGTTGTGTCAGGGCAGGGGCAGGGGGGATCTCAGGCCAAGGCTCTTTGCCCAGAGGGGGGTTGGGCACTGCCCAGGCTCCCCAGGGCAGTGGGCACAGCCCCAAGGCTGCCAGAGCTGCAGGAGGGTTGGGATGATCCTCTGGGACACGGGGGGGACTCTTGGGGATGGGCCTGTGCAGGGCTGAGGGTTGGACTCCATGATCCTTGGGGGTCCCTTCCAGCTCAGCACATTCTGGGATTCTGTGTTTGGGTGGTGGCACTGGCACTGCTCCTCACAGAGTTCCCAGGGATGGCCCCTCTGTGCCACCTCCACCAGCACCACGATATTCCCAGGCAGCAGCAGCAAAAAGGCTGCAGTTCCCTTCTGCCACTTGAAATGTAATCTAAAACCAGCCATGATTTAAACAGAAGCCATTGCAGTTTAAATGTCTCTCCAGCAGCAGAGCACTCGAGTGCAAAGGCCTGGCCTGGTGTGGTGTCCAAGGGATGGGATTTTATCCCCTGCAGCCACGTTGGCTGAAGCTCCACTGAATCTCAGTCAGCTCTATCTGGCCCGAGGAATTCATGATCATCTAAAACACTTTTTTCCCTGGAAAACTGCGTTGCCTGCTTTGTGGAGAAATAAAAATGCCAGACTAAAGAGAGCTTAAATATTTCTAACTGCTTTCACATGGCCCTTCCTGTGTATTTTAGGGCAAACCTCACCCCTGGCACAGTGGGATTTCAGACCTTGCCATCAATTTTGGCATTAACAGCTGAGCTCAGGCACAGAACTCCCTTCCTCCTTGTAGGATTCATCCATTTTTGGTTTCCTTGCTTCCGCGGTGCATGAAAGATGCATCGTGATCACAGCAAGGACCAGCTCAGAGGGCCCTTCAATCACCACCCATCACACCCAGCTGGCAGCACAGCTCTCCCAGGAGCATCTGGAGCTGGAGCAGATGGGGGAGATGTTGGAAAGTAATCCCCCAAGATGTGAAGGCAGTGAGCAGAGGAGGAAGCTGGGTCCTTCCTGGGCACAGCGCAAGAAGCCCTGCTTGGGGCAGAGCTGGTTCAAGGAGCTGTTTATATCCACCCCAGATGTCACGTGTGGAAAAACCCACTCAGGAATCTCAGGCTTCAAGCAATGACTTCATGCACCAAAATGTGACCATTTCAACAGGGAAAAGCTGTAATTTCAAAAACAAGAGAGCTGGCATTCTGGGAGGATCATCTTGTTGGAACCAGAGGAGGAAATCTTCATCCCTCTCTCCAGATACTAACAACCAGCTTTGCTGGGGCAAAACACTGGAGTACATCCATATTCTCAATGCATTCCAATTACAGCAAGAACGTGGGAGGATGAAGATGCTGTGAGAGACTTGACTGTTAATGGTTAGTGACTTAAAACAGTTGTGGAGGCACCAGGGTGCTCTGCTGAAGCTGAGCTTTGAGGTCCATAAGAGGCAAATCCTGCAGGGAGGATGGTGCCTTTTATCTGGGAATGGTTGTCCTTCACCCAGCTCTGCTCAGCTGTAAAACATCTCCCCTCTCCCCTCAGGGAAGCTCTCATGGGGCATAACTGGCTCAACTGCACTGATGTGAGGGGCAGCTGTCACATCTTAGAAGGGTCTTAGACCTTCCAAGACTGCCAAAGTACCCCCAGACTCATTTCTGAGCCCTCCACCAGAGGACTCAAAGCTCCCCCCATCCAGGGGAGGTACCTGGACATTCCCATCTTAACCTGAGTGTACATTAACCCACCAGAGTTTGGGTTTTGGAAGCCTATTCCCCCATCCCCCATGGATCCCTTTGACCAACAGTACAACAACCAAGTCTCATAGTAGACCCATGGAAGGTGATTAGGAATCTTTCTACTCTTATCCTTCCTTTCTCTTCCTTCCTTTCTGTTTCCCTTATACATTTTTCTAAGTGCATTCCTGTTGGAAAACAAACCAGCTCCATCCCTGCTTTCCATTGGAACCAAACTGTATGAAATTAAATCCTATAAAAATATATTTACAAGCATCAGTCATACAGTGCTTTTCATTCTAATCCACCCCTGGGGATCTATTAACAAAAACTTGAGTTTCTCTGACTTTCAAGGGCTACACAAGTGCTTTGCTGGGTGTGGGTGGAGGAGGGATTTTCTGGGGTCTATAATGGGTGAAGAGGCCCCCAGTGGTGCAGCTGCTCCATGTCAAAACATCCCTTGCTCCTCCCAAGGTAGGAAAAGCTCTGTGACAAATGCAAAGAATGACAAGTTAAAAAAGAAAATTTCTTTGGTAGTTGCAGGTTTGATTTTTTTTAACTTTTTTTTTTACTTAGAAGTTCCTTGTGGGAAAATAAATCAAATCAGGATGTTCCCCAGAAACTTTTTGTGTTGTTTATTTATTGCAATGGGTTCAGCAGAACAGCTTCCCTGCAGAAAGGAGACTGTTCCATGTCAAGGAAAATAAAGAATGAAAAATAAAGGAGGTCTTCTCCTGCATTCCCAGCCCCTCTTTGCTGACTGATGCCACAGGCAACTGCTGAGGATAAATTAAGACTAATTATGCCAGGTCTCTTCTGAAGAACCTTGGAAGCATTTTTTCACATCAGGATGCCCTGCAGCACAGGAGATCATGAGATCCAGGTTCCTGTAATGTTTGGCCTTGGGAACAGCTCAGTGAGACATCAGTATGAGGAGATCGGGGGGGATAATAAATGGGTCCTGCTCAGCTGGACTCCCAGAAACACCAGCAAAGCCTGAATTTCAGTGCACTCTCAAATACAGCCACCAACTCCTTGTCTTTCAAATCTTTCTGACCCCTACATGTGGAATTCCTCCCCCAGAGAAACATTAAAACCCACCACACACCTTTTCCTCCCCTCCAGCTCCTTGGTGACCATTGCTGTGTCCTCTCCTCCCTGCCTCCCTCTCACCTGGTGCTACAGAAACCAACCACCACCTTTCATGCCCTGTTTTCCTTCTGGACAAAGGTTTAGGCTACAGCATGTGCCCACGCAGGAGGACCAACCTTTGGCTCATTCACTTGGCTGCAGCTCATGGCAGAGATTGGCACAGGCAGCACAAACAACCCCTGCTGCTGGAGAGGGCCCCTAAACAACCTGTGCTCTGCAGCTCCTCAGCATCTCCTGCTGGGGGTTAGGGTGGAGGTCAATGAGCAGAGGTGATGAAATACTGGAATACAATGAATGACCTTCTTAAAGTGAGGTCCAGCTTTAAGAGCCATAACCAGGTGAGCTATTTTCCAACTTCCACTATCCCAGGTGGCTCCAACCTGGCCTTGGACACTTCCAGGGATGGGGCAGCCACAGCTTCTCTGGGCACCCTGTGCCACAGCCTTCCCCCTCTCCAAGTAAAGAACTTCTTCCAAATATCATTTCAAACCACATCAAACACCATTTCAATGGTTTAAGCACCTCCAAAGTCCACCTGGATGTGAAGGAAACACAGAAAAGTGGAGTTTGAGATGGGAACAAGCTCTTGTGTTTGACCTCAGCACTGCCAGTATCAGACAAGTCAGCACTACAAACTCCTCTTTCCCAGAGAACAGTTTTTAGAGATGCCTTCACCTCCTTTAGTCAGGAAAAAACAAGGAAGAGAAAACACACAGTTCTCATGCTCTGCTCAGGCACTCACTGCCACTTTGAAGTGTTGGTACAAATATGCTCAGAGAGGATCATCAACATCCTTTCACTTGAAATGCTTTGACCAAGGTTTTGTATCCAGTGCAGTCAAAGAATCATAGAACCAAGGAATATGCAGAGTTGGAAGAGTCTCACCAGGATCATTCAGTCCAATTGCTGGCCCTGAACAGGACACCCCAACAATCCCACCCTGTCCCCGAGGGTGTTGCTTGTGCCCACTGCCCTGGGGAGCCTGGACAGTGCCCAACCACCCTCTGGGGGAAGAAGAACCTTCACCTGAGCTCCAACCTGACCCTGCCCTGACACAACACCAGCTGTTTAAGTGTCTGTATTTCCCAGAACAGTAGGATTGGTTTCATGGATATCTGATTAAATGGCCGTGGGTGTTATGGGGATGATGAAAGGATCCAAGGAGTTTATCCCATTTATGGCCTTGTACCTGTGGATAGTGAGGGCAGTTAAGAAAACTCAGGTGGAATTCCCACTAGCCACATGTGGAAGGACTTGACCAGTTTCAACCGAGTTTCCCCACTCTTTCCAAGGGCGAGAGTGTCACAAAGTCTGGGATTCCTTTCCTATTGCAAAAGAAAGGTATGGAAAAAAGAAGTTGTCTCTTCCTGAATTCCCAGTTAATTTGGGGTGGAAGGGGTGAACCTTTTTTAAAATTCTTTCTCTGCTCTTGTTTCCATTTACTCTGAAATGACTTGATGGCGGTGAGAAATGAAAAGCCAGAAGCCACATTTTAATGGTGTAAAAATAAACCATTCTGAAGCAATTGATGTCTTCCTCACATAGTGTTTTTCCAGAAGGCTGAGGTGGTGCCCTGCATTCAGGATGAGTCAGGTTTGGGGACTACCCAAGAGGGCATTTCAGAGTAAATCCACTACTGTCTGGAAGGAAAAAAAAACATCCAGGTCTCACTCTTGATGTTTTTTATTTGCTTTTATGAGCTCAGCCAAGAGCTGGAGGACAACAGAGGATGAACTGGCTCCTCTTGAGCTGAGGGAGAGAAACTGAGGTGAGAATTTTATATAATTTGCCCGTGGCCATGGAGCAAATCCTCTGGCAGATGATGGCTGGGCAAGGTATATTTAGAAATGAGTTAAATAGAGCGTTCAGCCACCTGGGACAGGAGCAGCAGCTCCGAGTGCTGCTGGAAATCACACCTGTGGGCTCAGCGTGGCCATCCTTCCCCACAGCTCCCTGCCTGGAGACGAGTGGGAAGGCATGGAGGCACTTGGGATGTCCTTGCTCCTTGTTTGCTCTGCAGATTCCTTCCAGGAGCCTCAGCTGACATCACCCCCACATGAAGCAGTGCCTGAACCTCCTCCAGTTTTGACATTGAGGAACTTTCTTTGCAGAATAAAGAGTCCTGTACAAAATGTTTTCAACCCGTGGGAGTGGGAAAAGAGATTAAACATAAAAGAAAGATAAACTGCTGCATCTGAGGAAAGTGATACCTGCGCTCGGGCTGGGCCTAATGAAGTGATTCGTGGAGAGGCTCCCTGGAGAGCTGGGGAATATTGCTGCTCTTCCAAGCCAACCCTGGAGCCAGCAGCTTTGAATATCAGCTTTATTCCCTGGAAATGAGGAGTTGAGAGGAGGATGCTGTGAAGTGGGGATGGCTGGGAAAGATCCTGGAGTCAGGGATGACTCAACGCTGCTAAAAATTCCCCTTTTTTCCCTCCGCACTCTGTTCAAGCCTCTTCAACGGAGTGAGATTGTCCCTAAGCTACAGCTTGTGTGCTGCTCTCCAGGGCCTTTTCTTTGCATACATTTTGAGGGTTTCTCAATGAGCCTGTGCTTTATTGATCAGGCTGCTCTCAGCTCCTCTTCTCCAGCCCTTCATGAAAGCTGGGATCACACTTTCTGAGGGTCTCCCTCAAGGTTTCTTGCTTGTGGAAAGTGTGTGATCCCATCTAAGATGGTTGGACTTGAGGCCACACTTGATACTTCCTTTTTTGTTTAGTGCAGAGATGCTTTTATTTTTTATTTTATTTTTTAGAGACTTTCTTTTCACACTTGTTTTCCTTTGGCCTTCAGGGTGGGGAGGAAAAAGAGGTCTCTTCAATATTCTTTGTTGGATTCATTGATTGGTGTATTTTAGGTTTCATTTCACTTCTAAACAAACAAATGAGAGATGAGATCTTCTGGGTTTTTCCTTTAAAGTAAAAAAGGTCATGTTAATTAACCATCCTCGTTATGACAAGCAGTGCTAAGGACTGAGTGAAGAATTTCTTCTGTTCTTGCCTGTGTGGGAGTTTGGATGATGAGGATACTCCAATGCACATAATACCATCATTGTAATGCCTTCAGACTGTCATGTAAACTCAATAACATGTCACTCTCTTCCCATTCTTCCTCTATTAAATTAAATGAACTGGAGTTTGAAAGGGGAAGGTGGGAATTAACTCTTTAAATACTGGACTCAAATACGAGGCCTTCAGAAAAATGTCCATGGAAGTTTTCCCTGTCCTCTAAAAGTGTAAAGTGATACCTAAACCAAATATTCATCAGCTGGGAAAAGCCAGAGCTTCCTTTGTGTTTTTAAACCCCTTTTGTTCTGCTCATTTGGGGGAAGGTGTTTCATTTGAAAAACACCTGCACTCATTTAGAAAGGCATGAATTGTGATAATAAATCCTCCTCCCCTGCCATTCATTGAAATGGGAGTACTTGGATTTTTTTTTTCTCCTTCCAACAGTTATAAAATAGACCAAAAGAGAGCTATTTTAGATCAATAATCTTTTTTTCCCCTTCTCCCTTGGTATTCCAGGTCAGCTGGCAAATGGAGAATTATTCTTTGCACAGCCCTAAAAAGCTCCCGTTATCACCCATCGGAGACGGCCCCTCGCCCCAGATAAGGGAGCACAGTCTGAGCCAGTGGGTAATAAAGGGAATTGCCTTTGGAACGAGCAGCTGCCAGTTTGCCCTTGACAGTCCCTTCTTCCTCTCTGCCTCCCAAGGTCTGGAAGCTTTGGCATGGGGCTGAGCAGTGCTCAGTCCCTCACAATTCCCTTTATTTCTGTATTTTCCGCTCACTCTCAGCCCGAGCTGCTCCTGCCTTGGCAGAAATTCATTAACTAAGTTTGCATTTTGATGGCAGACGTGGCAGTGCCATCTGCCAGCCGATGGCTGGGCCTCCTCCTCTGCCCAAATCCTCCCCAATCCCTCCAACAGCCCCTTCACTGCTCGAGCCACCTCTCGCTTCCCTGTTATTAGCAAATTAAGACACAGTTCCTGCTGCTGATTTCCTCATCTAAACACTGTGCTGAGAAAAAAAAAATAACCCCATTACTGAGCCAGGATATAATTTAGCCATAACACTAATCTGTGCTGGTCTGAGATGGGGTGTTATTCTGCATCTGTTGTTATTCTCCACAGCCCTTACTCCTAATGCTGGGGAAATGCATTTCCTTATCAAACAGCTTCATTTAAGTCTAATTAGAGAGAGGCCCACAGGTGACTCAGTTAATATCCTCCCCTCCATTGGCACTACCTTAAGCACCCCAGGACATGTGCTTGAGAAAGCCTGACTGCAGGAATAAAGCTCAGCTCCAGCAGAGAAAAACCCGCTTTATTTGTGCATCTTTCTGCACTAAACGCAGGCCAGGCAGTGATTTCCATGCTGATGGGGAGCATGGATTCCATGAGGAATAGCATTGGAGTCAGGATGGGCTTCCTGCGGAGCGAGATATGGCGCAGGGTAATGGCACCAGCATCTGCCTCCTCCTAAAGATTCAAGATCCTGAACAGTGTTAAAAAGCAGAGAGGAAAGTGAGGGACTCAGAACAGGATTTTTGATGGCTTGGGGAGGGGTTTGAAGGGCTTTTGTTGCTCCCATAAGGTTCCAGAAGTTGGTGAGGTGCAAGGGGAGGATTTTTCTGAGCATTTCAAGCATTTCAAGCCCTGGCACAGCAGCCCAGGGAAGTGGTGGAGTTACCACCTCTGGAAGGATTTAAAGGACATGTGAATGTAGCAACTGGGGTCATGTCTTAGGCACAGGATCACAGAATCCCAGAATGTGCTGAGCTGGAAGGGACCCCCAAGGGTCATCCAGTCCAACCCTCAGCCCTGCACAGGCCCAGCCCAAAGAGTCCCCCCTGTGTCCCAGAGGATCATCCCAACCCTCCTGCAGCTCTGGCAGCCTTGGGGCTGTGCCCACTGCCCTGGGGAGCCTGGGCAGTGCCCAACCCCCCTCTGGGCAAAGGAGACCCTTGGCCTGAGATCCCCCCTGCCCCTGCCCTGACACAACTCCAGCCCATTGCCTGGGGTTCTGTAAGCTTGGCAGTGCTGAGTTAACAGTGAGATTAGATGGTCTTTGAGGGGTTTTCAACACAAACGGTTCTATGATTCTATTTCTTTTGCCATCCTTCAGAGGAGCAGCTCAGCTTCTGGCTGTCTCTTTTTGGATGCCTTGAGGATGATGTTCATCTGGGTGACAAAGGCAAAGTGACTTTGAGATAGGGAAAGGAATGGCCCCAATAGGGAACTGCTCTTTTTAGTTGTGGAAATAAGTTAAAGAAATATGTTTGAATCATAGGATCACAGAATATCCTGAGTTGGAGGAGACCCACAAGGGTCATTGAATCCAACTCCTGGCTCTGTTCAGGAACTACCCCTAAACTCACACCATGTGCCTCAGAGCATTTCCCAAATATTAAGCTCAGGTAACCTGCTTTTGGACATCTAACTTTACAGGGATGCAGGTAGGAGGAAGGACCCAATGGAATTGGCCTTCAGCTCTCCCCCAGTCTCCCTTCCCTACGTTTCTGCAGCTGGATCATCTTGCCCAGTTTGATCTCTGTCCACCACTCCAGAGCTCTCCTGCACCAGGGTATTATTGCAGGCAGGTTAAAGAGGGTTTAGAAGGTAAGAGGAGTTGTCAGGTACCTCTTTGAACTCTTTTCCTCCCTAAAATGGGCTGAATAATGATCTCATGGCGTGCCATGATGAACTTGAGCAAGGTTCTCAGGTGCCAGCTGGGAATGCCACCCACATTGGTGACTTTAGATAAACGAGGGTAAATCCCCCTCAAATCCTATCTGAAATAACAAGGATTTCAATCATATGGCTCCTTGGAGGGTCTGATTTCAGCTCGTGGTGTCCCTGAGCAGATCCCAGAGCATCACTGAGACCAGAGGGATGTGCTCCCCATCCCCCCAAGGTTCCTGGCAGAGTCATTGTCCCATCAATATGATTAGAGAAGGCAGAGAAAAGAAGGGTTTGTTATGAGAATTGACCAAGAATGAGAGTCAAGTTCCTTGAAAACATGTGACTCCTGTTTTCAATCCCTGTCACAAAGCCAGGACTTGAAAGTTCTGCACAAATCATTCACAGTTTTCACTCGAGTATCTCATTTGCTGGTATTGACCCAGAAGGGTTGTGGGGACTTGGTGAAATCAGTGCTTTTCTCTCAATTGATTCAGCCTCAAAGAAGCTACAATCTCCAGCCTTCCCCAGCAAATAGAGTAATCCTAAATATCACTGCTGGAAGGGTTTGGGGTTTTGGAATCTATTTGGATTATTTAACAGAAGCAAAAGGGTTGCCCTGAGTGCAGGCAAAGGGACTAGGCACAGATCACAGAGCGCAGCTCAGACAGAGGCAGGATTTCTCCTTGGAGACACAGCTGAGGTCAAAGCAGCTTTTACCCCCTCCAGAACTCAATTAGCAAAAACCAAGAGCGAAATAAAAGGCACAGGAATAAAACCTGACCCTGATCATGGCGTTGGAGTGGGGGTTGTCAGCAGCACAGCTCAGCTCAGGACCATTTCACTGGCTCTGTCAGGAGCCACTTTGTTTTTCCTCTGAGGATTCCAGTTGACTTGGCTGTTATTATTTTTTTTAGCCCAGCCAATGCTTCACAAAACCTCCCTGGGGGGCCTCGACTGAGCTGTGAGTTGGCTGGACACCCTCAGCCGTTCCCAGTGCTGGCAGCAGCTGCTTTGTGCCCTAGAGCACCTAGGGGAGAGTTCAACAGCAAATCCCCCTGGGCAGGGAGCCAGGGAGTTCAGCCTAAATTCTCCCACCCCCTGGCACCCACTGCCTGGCAAAGCCAGCCGTGGGGGCAGCCCAATCCCTGCCAGGCTCCCATGGGATGCTCCGCGTTCGTTGCTCACATGGGCTTCAAATCCCTGCACTCTCCAAAGGAAAATGAGCCTCTCCAAGGCCCTTTTAAATCCCAAACATTGCTTCAACCTTGTCCTTCCCAGAAGACACCTCTTTGGCAAAGAGCTGCCTCCCATCCCTGCTCCCTCCTGCCTCCTCTCCGCTCCCGGCTACCGATCCACGGCTCCTTCAGCGATAATTTTCCGAGGTCGTCGGATCAAGCGAAGCAATTTGGAATAAATTGTGGTCACTTCAGACTTTTGCATTAAACTCTGAACTTCGGGAGCTTTGCTGCACTGGAACTGTCTGTGATGGGGACCCCGGGGGGGTTGTGTTTATTTATATCCAAAGCGCTTCCTTAGAGCACAAACTGCGGAGACTGAGGAGACCAACGGGAAGGGGGAGAGTGGGGGGAGCAAGGGATGTCTTTGGCCTTTCTTTTCTTTCAAAACCCAAAGGCAGCTCTGAGCTTGATGACCTCAGTGCGTACCAGAGGCCACAAGAAGGTCAATGCACGGTTAAATTCGGCAAAAAAGAGCCCTTAAAGGGAATTCTGCCTCTGAAACTCTTTTCAGAGGTTTGGTCGATGTGGTGGAAGCAGGAGGGCAGGTCCCTCCTCAGCACTGGTGGTTTGCTCTCCTTGCAGTGTAGTGAAGATGGGGAAAACCTCCAGGCACCACAAAAAACCAGCAAATAAGGGAGAAGACACAATAAATCTTCAAACGTCATCTGCTTTCAGCTTGGTTTTATTGTTGGAGATGGGAGGCAGGAGGCTAAAAGTAATTATTTAGAGATATTTCGTTTCAGCATCTTCTGAAATACATTTTTAAGTCTGCTTTAGAATTCACATTTTTTGTAAAATGGCTGAAAAATCACCAAATCATAACGGTTTGGGTTGCAAGGGACCCCTTAAAGATCATCTTGTTTCAACCCCCTGCCAAGGGCAGGGATAAAAATCCCAGTTTTTACCCCTTTTTACCCCAATTTGCAATCCCTTGGATCAGCCCTGGGCGAATCTCACTCAAACTCTGGAAAACTTTAAATATTACTGGAAGAAGGAGTTTATTTTTGACCCCTCTTGCCCAGCTCACCACCAGAGCCACATCCGGATTTAGGTGCTGATGGAATTAGAGTCCATCTCCACGACGTGCCCATCTGCTGCCACTTCTGTGACCTACATGAGGTGAAATGAGATGTGCTGGTCCCCATCCAACTCCTGCAGTCGGCATCTTGCCCCATCATAAGCAAAAGGATCATTCCTCAACCTAAATGATATAAAATCCCATCGTGACAGGCACAAAAGGCACCTTTTTGGTCCTTATCTCATAATTCAATCCCTCTTCAGGCTGAGTTTTGTGTATGTGAGTCAGAAAGCTTACAGAAAATGGAAATAAAAATTATACAGATTTATTCCCATTCACCTGAGTCCAGGTGCTGTTTTATTTTAGGAAAACTCCAAATATAGTGAATTTGGTGCTGCTTGAATTCCCTACTAAAATTTGAAGACCTACAGCTGTACTTTTCCTTCCTCATATTCCCAACCCAGGCCTATTAGACCAGATGGAAAGTTTACCCTTCCCAATCTAGTGCTATCTCTGCATGTAAATGAAGAAATTTGAGCTTAAAACCTCTCAAGCCAACACCTTCCCCCAGGATTAAATTGACTTTGAAATTATGCACTTCAAAAAACACCCAAACAAACAGGGGAAGATCCCAAAAGGGAAAGAATTAATAACAGCAGTGTTTTCTAATACGCACACCAAACAAATCCTTCAATCTAAATGAAATCTATATTGCATTCATTTGCTATTTTTGAGCTGAGACTGGGCTGGTTTGGCTCCACATCCATCCAAATTTCATGCTTCTCCTTTGAACCCAGCTTATCAGGGAAGGGCACTTCCTTTTTTCCTGCCTAACTGAGGGTGTTCAAAACTCAAGTCAAAGCAAAAGCCTGTATGGAAAGCAATACATTTATTTTCCTGTGTCCTTGTCCCCCTGCATGTGTGATTTGGGCAGGAAGCTCCGTGATGGCTGGGATTTGGGTATCGCCCTCAGTGAGGACACAACCTCCCAAAATCACACTCTGCTCCAAGGACCAGGGGGAGAAATCTGAGTTTTAGGTGATTTGAAGGTTGTTATCAGACAAATATAATCTGCCAGTCACATGAATTCTGGGGATTGATTCCTATACCTGTGAAATTTGCATCTGTGACAACAGGTCTTGGTGAATTTGGGATGTTTAATCTCCCTTCCACACCTGATCATGCATTCCCTGAGGATAAGGTGCCCTTAGCAATCTCCTTCTGAAGGAAGTGTATTTTTACCTCTTTCAGTGCCAAAAAGGAAGGTGGTTCCTACTCAGAATGGTTTTGTTACCTCTGTGGGCAATGCAGGAGATCTGCACACACCCACATTCTTTACATCACCTCCACTTTCAGTGAGGGAATTAGGAAGGGGATTCCTGTCCCATTTGGTTCTTGCTGGGACACTTTTGCCACCAGCCATTGCTTTGCTGTGGTGAGCCGAACAGACCTGGGATGTTTTCCTGGTGGATTTTTTTCCCTTCACAGAATCACAGACTCACAGAATCAGCTGAGCTGGAAGGGACCCACAGGGATCATTGAATCCAACTCCTGGCCCTGCACAGGCCATGAAATGCAGCACTTTGGATCAGAGATGGGGAGATGTGGCTCCAAAGAGCAACAAAATGTCATTGTTTTCTGATCCCTGGCGGTACCTGGAACAGGGAAGCTCTGTCTGCCCCATCCTTAGAAGTATCCAAGGCGAGGTTGGAGCAATCTGGGATAGTGGGAGGTGTCCCTGCCCATAGGATGGGGTTGGAATAAGAGGAACTTTAGGGTTCTTCCCAAACCAAACCATTGTGGGATTCCGTGATTTATGGGAGCACTCCCATGGTGTTGGCAGGATCCCCATGGCAGCATCGCAGTCAGGGAAACATCCACATGACACAAAGGACCTTCAAGACCATCACCAGGTTTTTCTGAAATTGCCCAAACTGATTTCCAAATCTGGGGGGAATCCAGCAGAGACATGGACATCCCGTGAACACAAGGAGAAAACCCTCCAAAATCCCTGATGGGCCAGAGGAAGAAATGTCAGAGATGACAATCCTTATTTAAATTCTCCATGGCTGGAGGGGCTCCAAGCATCGCCCGTGTCCTGGAGACAAAATTACAAGTCCAAGCTGGAGCAGAGCAGCAGATGGTCAGCAGTTGTTTGCTTCTGCCTGCACCTGCCAAATGAGCCTCCTTCCGAAGCCACAGCGATTTCCAAGTGCTCTTGAAAGCAGAAGGAGTTGGCAAAGCAGCCTCCTGTCCCCCCCCCCGCCACTGATGTGATGGGGATGGATTTCGTGAGTGGCCTTGGGAAAGATCACTGGAGTTGTGTTTCCTTGTTGGAGGGGCTGGATGCTGGGGGGGAAAGGATTTAAGATGTGGAAGAGGAGGTGCCTTGAAGAGCTCAATATAAAATTCTCTGAACTGAGAGTGTCGAGGCACAGAGGACAATTCCCATCACAGAGTCCAAACCTCCTCCCATTTGCGCCAAAGAGGATTTGAAGGTTCTGAGACTATTTATTCTCCCACAGGCTGAGTTTGCTCATCCCAGAGGTCTCAGCTTCCCCGTACTATAAGAAAACAAGATCCCAAACTGCCAGAGAGTCCCAGAATGTGCTGAGCTGGAAGGGACCCCCAAGGGTCATCCAGTCCCACCCTCAGCCCTGCACAGGCCCAGCCCATTCCCTGGGCTCCTGGCCCTGGTCCCACAGAGCAGAGCTCAGGCCCTGCCCCTCCTCTGCCCCTCCCCAGCAAGTTGTCCCTGCACTGGTTATTCCTACAGATATTTCCATGCAAACCCTGGCCCTGCTGAAGTTGGGTTTGTTATCAGCTTAATAAGGCCGAGACTTCAATTCATCCTTGCAATAAACCAGAGAAATGTTGTTGGTCTTGCCTTTTCTAATCTAATAATTTTTTTCCTCCTAGAGGAGGCTGTTCTCAGCCCTGAGATAGTCCCCCAGCCCAGCATGTGGAATTACAGATACTGCCAGTGCCTATTAACTGTACAAATCTTTGCATTGATAAGTGAGGGAGAGATTTATGTCTTAAAATGAGAAATACTCTCCTCAACAACAAAATCGAGCCTGTGGATCAATCCAAATCAGAGCCCGTTGAGGAAGTGAACGAGGCAATTGGCACTAATTGCTGTCTCTGGCATTTGAGCAGGAACTGCCAGGAATGTTGGGCCAGAGGGATGGAGATTCTCCTCTGCCCTGGGGGAATTCTGGCCACAGCCGAGCTGTTTTGGTGAGTTATTGGGGAATATTTGTGGAGTTTCCTCAGCGGCAAATTCTGGCACCTTGAAGGAGATGAATCAGAAATCTGCTCTCCAGGCTAACTGTGCTTCAAGCCCAGCCTCTCTCTGCATACCAATTGACTAATAAGCCCCAAACTGGATTTTCTCAGATTAATTCCCATACACTTAATTTACTTGCTGCTTCTTATCCAGCAGCTTTCTACCCCCAGGCCACTGGGAGCCACGGGCAGGATTTCTCTAAATGTGACCAGTCCTGGGGGCATCATCCTTCCTGACACCCCAGAACTCAAGGCCCTGAGGGCTTGAACATCAACATAATTCTCAACCTAAATAGCCATTATATGTTTGAAAGGAGCTTTGCTGTTTTTATTTTGTGGATATATCCCAGACCCCAAGTTGTTGGGATGCCCCTGGGTAAGCTGTATAAGCTGGCAGGGGGTTGGGGATGTCTTGTAGTCTGAGCTTTTGTCCCCAAGCCATCAAATCCACCTAAACTACTCCTGACAGCTGCTTGTCTAAACTCCTCTTGGATGGAGAGTCCACGGCCTCCCCAGGTAACCATTTCCTCATCAAAGCTGAGCTGAGCTGGTCCTCTCTTCCTAATGTGCCCTGGAGGAAATTATAAGACATCACTAAAACATTGTAGGTGTTTAACCTTCATTATGAAGGATCCTGAAGTGCTGGATGGGTAGTGGTGGGTCTCAAGACACAGCTCTGCAGCCCCAGGAGTTTTGGGATGTTCTGCAAAGCCCTGTCACCCCCAGGCATGTGCTGAGGACAAAAGCTCATCCTCTCACTTTTTGTTAACAAGGAAATCCATTTTTAGATCTAAAAGTTGCAGAGAAAAATGTCTGGAAAGATCTACCTGCTCCTAAATGCTGAAGAAGAAAATTAACCCAGTCCTGTGTCCTCTGCTTAGTGTCACCCAGTACTGGGGCCTTTTCCAGAAAGAAAAAAGGAGGCTGAACAAGCATCCCTTTGCCATTACATCCAAACAAATAATTAGGAAATCCCTGAAATTCCCTGGGCATTTCCAGGTGACTCAGTGGGATGCAGAGAATCCTCTGTGCTCTGGAACACACAAAAAGGATTTGCCCCCTCCTTTTCCTCTACCTGGCCAGATTTGTTCTGTTTTGCAAAAACAAAGCTTCTTCACTACAAAACCAAAGGAAATTTTCTTTCTGGAGGCTGGAAGGGCTCCAGAGAAGAGCTGCTGCCATAAGAAAAGCTTTGTAGCTGACTCACATGGGCTGAGGTTAAAGGGACTGAGCAGGGACAGCCCCGAGCCAGGATTGCTCATTCCTGCTCCAGGCTGTAGCTATAAATAAAGACCAGGATCTGAGGGAAACAAAAAGGGAAGGATGGCTTGGTTTATTCTGCCTCGTCAGTGAGACAGGACAGCTTTCAAGAGGCACAAGAACAATGCAAAGAACAACAAGCCTGGTTTCCTAGAAATGAAGGCTGAGCTCAAAGCAGAGCTGCCAGGTCGGCTCCCAGGGTCAGAATGATCTGCTGGAACTTGAGCCCTTCGTGGCATTTGGATCTGTGCAAAATACTGCTAAAAATGTTTTTTTGACCAAATTTTCTCTTTCCTGTCCATTTCCAAGGAGAGCTGCTGGGCTTGAGTATAAAATGCAAAGAAAGATGAGGCCGCAAGGAAAGCACAAGTGGTATCAGAGGTGTTATGGCCTCTCTGGGTCCTTGCCACGTTTTTCCCTCCCCTGGCAATATGTTCCTGGTGTGAGCATTCCCAGAGGGAAGAGGGGCTGATGTGGCCTGGACAGGATGAGCTCCAGCAGCTGGAACGAAGCCGTGGGCAAAGCAGCCTCTGCCATCTGGGAATTAATCTGATGGAATGGGAAGATATCAAGGCTTTTTAGTGCCACATTTTGTTAAGTCCCAGGAGCTGTCACAGCACTTTCCACTCCCTCTTGAAACACCCTGAAAATGGCCTAATTCCTTTCCTGGTGAAGATGTCTGTTATTAGACCCCACATGCTTTTAAAGGGATTTCTAAGGAAAGGTCTGAGGGTTTGATTTTAAAGTGATTTCTAAGGAAAGGTCTCTATGCAGCCTCAGAGATATGAGGTGACTCATGGGACATTCACTCTTCTTATCACAGAAGGGTTTTGTCCCCTTTTCTCAGCCCTGCCCTTCCCCTGCATTCATTTCTGGATGGTTCCCAATCCCCCCTCCTGCCACAGCCCCAGGATCATAAAATTACAGAACCATTTAGGCTGCAAAAGACTTTTCAGGTCCTCGAGTCCAACCACCCCCCCAGCACTGCCAAGGCCACCACTAACCCATGTCCCCACACACCACATCCCAGAGCTTTTAAATCCCTCCAGGAATGGAGACTCCCCCGCTGCTCTGTGATGCTGCTGCACATTTGGCAGCTTCCAAAGACCTTGTCCTGCTGCTGCTGAAGCCATTACAGATGCCACCAAGCCTGGCATGGATTGGCAACACCCTTCAGCAACCTTGAAAAGCCCTGGGTGGCCACAGCGTCTGTCACTGCAGGTGCCAACAGGGATGTTCCCAGCACAGCACTGGGGACCCACAGGGGTGGCATGAGCACCCAAGGGTGCAGCAGTCCCTATCTGCCTCCAGGACCATCCCTGAAGGTCAAACCTTAGAGTGTGACCTGGCAAATGCTCTGCTCACCGAGGAGGACACAGCAAACAGCAACAAATCTCATCACCATCCTCATTGCTGCTTCATGAAAGCAAAAGGAACAGCCGAAATTGTCCTTTTGTGTATCCAAAGGGACTGATGTTCGAGGGTTTCCCTCCACAAAGAAAGCCCAGCCAGTGCCCCTAGCCCTGCTTTCCTCACTCAAGGAGCTGCTGCTGCGTTTTTGGGGATCCTTGAATGTGTTACTTGTAAATTCTTGTACCTGTCCAGGAAAAAGTGCAGCACCTTTTCTTATCTTTTCTTATAGGGTTTTTCTCCTATAATAGAAGCTGAAGGTTTCTCATATTTTGTTGCATTAACTGGACTATAGGGAGAGGAGAAAGGACATTTAATGTTCCAGGTAGATGTCCAAGAAAAATCAAAAGAGTCCAATAAAAGGAAATTCAAACAGCTCAGCTTTTCTCTCTCTGCTGTAAATGAGAAGGTTCAGTCAAGGTGAAGGAACTTATTTTGTTCCTCTTTTTAAAAATAACTGTCTCAATCCAAGCATATCAGTCCCAAGAATCTTTAATTGTTGAGTGCTCTGGGTAATGAACCGAGCCCCAGGTCATTGCCTGAGGGGAGAAAACAAAAATTTTGGAGGGAGGGTGTGGGTGTGCACTCTGACCCCCTTTGTGGCATAATTATGTCTGGTTTGGTTAATTTTGTGGGCAGTGTGTTCATTTAGAGCTGCTGCTGAGCCAACACTGGCTTTGCCATCGTTGCCGGTGAGCACAAGCAGCTCACAAAGAGGCTGAGCATCATCACCAGCCAAAAACAGGGACACAAGCTGGGAATAGAAGAGATGGAGGTTCAGTAACTGGGTTTTAGGCAGGAGGTGGGAGGTGGAGGGGAGGTGTTAGACCAGCCCTCTGCAGACACCCAGGGGGAAGCACAAGGGTTACAGGCATCGCCCTGGGCCTGGCTGGCACCTCCTTACCACGGTACCTTCTCCTTGGAGAGGGGCTGTCACACCTGCCTGCTGCCCTGATGTGACACTCCCTGCTTTCTTCCAGCAGGAAATCCTTTCCCAGCTTCTTTCTCACCTCTCTGAGTGTGGTTTGGATTGTTTTCCCCCTTCTCCCTGGGGTTTTCAGGAGATAACAAGCAGATGTGAGCAGGAAAGCAGGAACTTTCTCCTCAATGCCTTTCCAAATGCGACACCTCAAGGCTCAGACTAAAGAGACCCTGAGCACCTGTCCCAGGTACCTTCATCCTCATCATGAAACAGTCATTTTGCCTACAGTTCTTTCTAAGCCAAGTGTCCCACAGCTTGATGTAGACATGGCTCTGATCTAATGGAAGGCATCCCTGCTCATGGCAGAGGTTTCAACTAAATGGACTTGGAAGGTCCCTTCTAACTCAAATTATTCTTGGACTCTACAACTTCTAAGGCCAAATGCTGCCCAGTGGTTTGTATATGGATCAAGTTTAAGGCTTTGAGCTGATGGGGGATCACAGAAACACAGAATCCCAGAATGTGCTGAGCGGGAAGGGACCCCCAAGGACCATCCAGTCCAACCCTCAGCCCTGCACAGGCCCAGCCCCAAGAGTCCCCCCTGTGTCCCAGAGGATCATCCCACCCCTCCTGCAGCTCTGGCAGCCTTGGGGCTGTGCCCACTGCCCTGGGGAGCCTGGGCAGTGCCCAACCCCCCTCTGGGCAAAGGAGAGCCTTGGCCTGAGATCCCCCCTGCCCCTGCCCTGACACAACTCCAGCCCCTTCCCTGGGCTCCTGGCCCTGGTCCCACAGAGCAGAGCTCAGGCCCTGCCCCTCCTCTGCCCCTCCCCAGGGAGTTGTCCCTGCAAGGAGGTCTCCCCTCAGTCTCCTCAAGCAGTACAGACCAAAAGTTTTCCATCCTGCTGAACGTCTCATTGTGAAATGAAATAAAATACCCTGGATCTGATGAACTCTATGGCCTCTCCATCCCTGACAGATGGACACACACTATTTCCAGCATGCTGGATGCCACTTGTGTTGGGAATGCCTAAAATGACATTTCACCTTGCCTTCCAAGAGCCCCTCTCTTCCCACATACATTCATAAAACCAGATGAAAATACTTTTATGATGTATTAGACCCCATGAATAATGTACTCACGAAATGCCTCAGTGCAACCAAGCATGTTCCATCCCATCAATGTGATAAATGCAGGTACAGTTGTTTTAATTGTCGAGATCATGTTACAGTGAAAACACATCTGTGCTTAGCCTGGGGGAGCATTAATGTTGCCCTGCTCTTGACAGACCAGCTCGTTCACACACCACCACTGCACTGCCTTCGGAGCTGGGAGCACAGGGATGGGTTGGGTCCAGCAAAGGCTGCAGGCATCTGCAGCTTACCTGTTCCAGTGAAACTGGGAGCTGGGCACTCCTCATGTCCAAGCCATCCTTAGGATTGTGGGTGATCCCAAAGCTCAGAAAGATGCTCAGAGCTGGTGTGATGTGTGGCACAGGGAATGGGGTGTATCTAGAAGCATGGTTTGAAGGATATCTGTCACATTCTTCATGTCGCTTCGAAGTTTGGCTCTCTCCTTTCTGCTGGAGCAGCACAGGGGATTCATCTCCACCCTTGCCCCCATCCTGGTGAGGTGGGAGGGGGCTTGGAGCAACCTGAGATAGTGGAAGGTGTCCCTGGCCTTGGCAGGGAGTGGAAGGAGATGGTCCTTAAGGTCCCTTCCAAACCAAACCATTCTGAGATTCTTGGCATCAGCCCTTTGGTTTGGACCCACAGCAGCCCTGCAGGGCTGGGACACGACAGCTCTGCTTCCCAGGCTGCTCCATTTTGTCATTTCAGCCCCAAAACGGGGCTCAGGCCAGAGACAGAAGTAAAATATCTCTGTAATAAACTGAAACATTTGGCTCTTTGAGCTGATGCCAGCTTTTATAACAATTTCCATCTTAAGCTGGCTCAATACATATTTAATGAAATCTTCTATAAAACCTTTAACAGCCCTCAATTCATTTCAAGTGGTAAATGAGTCAGCAGTTTGAAATGATGAGCAGGATTCAGACTCAACTGTCGTTACTTAAGGGGAAGAAGTGATTCTTTTTTAATGTTTTTTCTCCTAAATAACATTTCCTTTTCTTTTTTTCCCCTCTGTTTTTTTTCTTGTTGCTGTTGTGATGCTGCTCAATAGAGGCAAGGGCAGCACAGAGGCACAAATCCCCCAGCCCTGGCACCATCCCTCTGGTCCTGGCAGACAGATTTTGCCATTCCAGACTGATTTATCTGACTGTCCCTTATCTAATCTTGTGGCTGGATCATCTCCAAACATGATTCATCTCTCCTGCCTCAGTTTCCCCATTTGCTTTTTGATACCAACCTCCTGCCAGATACTTTCTGATGTCTGTGGAGCTCAGAGGCAGGAGCCCAGGGAATGGGCTGGAGTTGTGTCAGGGCAGGGTCAGGGGTGGATCTCAGGCTGAGTTTCTTCTTCCCCCAGAGGGTGGTTGGGCACTGCCCAGGCTCCCCAGGGCAGTGGGCACAGCCCCAAGGCTGCCAGAGCTGCAGGAGGGTTGGGATGATCCTCTGGGACACAGTGGGGGACTCTTGGGGCTGGGCCTGTGCAGGGCTGAGGGTTGGACTCCATGATCCTTAGTGAGTCCCTTCCAACTCAGCATATGATTCTGGGATTTGAGAAAGCTCTGGAGGGAGATCCCAGCTCTTTGTGTAGCCTGAATTCCTCCAGCCTGGGATGTGGAAGTATTCAGGAGGGAGATATCACATCCACCAAGCTCAGCCCACCTGAGGAGCAATCATCTGCCCTGCTATTCCCATTTTCCCTTAGAATCAGACAGCAAAATCCCCTGAAGGGCTCAAGTCGCAGAGAAAGGCAGATACCAGCTGTGTAATCACTGCTATACGGTACCTGCTCATTTGAATAATGAAATGGCATCTTTGTTAAAGGCAAGGAGACTTCCAAGTTGTCTTGTTCCACAGCTCACCTATAAAAGCCAAGCAAGCTTTGCAAAACATTTCAATTCTCTTGATCACTGTAATTACTGGACGGGCTCCAGCGCTGGCTCTGCCTCGCTCGTGCCAGCAGGTTACACAGGACGGGGGGAAAGGCTTTCAAATAATGATTCATGACTTGCTTTATTTCTTAAACTGCCTTTATTTTGCAGTATATTGATTTTTTTTAGTCTTATTCCACCACCAAGGACCTGCCTGTGTGAGGATGTGTTGGGCCAGTTTTGGTCAGGGTGAGCTGAGGCTGAAGACATGGGTCATTGTCTCTGGAGTGATGAGGAGCCAGGAATCTCCAGAGTGCCCTTAAATATTGCTCTAAAGTGTCAGTGTGTGGGTGGTGGTGGCACACAACCCACTGACGGACTCTGGACACAGTGAAATGCTGGCTCTGCCACAGAACCACATGGCTGGGGTGCCTCCTTGCAGGGACAACTCCCTGGGGAGGGGCAGAGGAGGGGCAGGGACTGAGCTCTGCTCTGTGGGGACCAGGGCCAGGAGCCCAGGGAAGGGGCTGGAGTTGTGTCAGGGCAGGGGCAGGGGGGATCTCAGGCCAAGGCTCTTCTTTGCCCAGAGGGGGGTTGGGCACTGCCCAGGCTCCCCAGGGCAGTGGGCACAGCCCCAAGGCTGCCAGAGCTGCAGGAGGGTTGGGATGATCCTCTGGGACACGGGGGGGGACTCTTGGGGATGGGGCTGTGCAGGGCTGAGGGTTGGACTTGGGGGGTCCTTGGGGGTCCCTTCCAGCTCAGCACATTCTGGGTTTCTGTGACACCTGAATCATCTCCATGGCAGGTTTTCAGCACCCCCACAGCTCCAGTCATTCAGCATTTCCAATTAACTTTTGCATGTAAATGGCCTGAATTCTGCTGAACTCAGAGCAGATCCTCCACGGGCAACCACCTCTTCTCCTTTTATTCTGGCACAGAACCACCAATCTCAACAGCAGCTGTCTGCACAGGTTTGTGCAAGGTCTGTGCTTGTGAGGGTTATCCTGGAAGGTGAACTGGGCAAATTAAGTGTGGCTTGAAGAAGCTGGACTGAGGACACAGTTTGGGCCTTTGTTTCTGCTCATCCCAAGTACCAGGTGAGGTGTGGATCTGTCTGGTTAGTCAGGACATCATGGTTACAGCTCAGGTTTTGAGTGGTCATGGGATCATAGAATCATTTAGGTTGGAAAAGCCGTCTGAGATCATTGAGGACAATGGTTAACTTAAAATTTTCAAATCCACCACTAACCCGTGTCCCCAGCTATCACATTCAAATCCCTGAGGGCTTTTAAAACCCCTCAGGGACGGGGACTCCACCCCTGCCCTGGGCAGCTCTGCCAGGGCTGGACAGCCCTTTTCAAGAAGAAATTTTCCCAATATCCAGCCTAAGCCTCCCCTGGCACAGTTTGAGGTTGTTTCCTCTTGTCCTGTCCCTTGTTCCCTGGGAGCAGAGCCTTACCCTCACCTCGCTCCCCCTCCTGTCAGGGAGTTGGAAAGAGCCAGAAGTTCCCCCCTGAGGCTCCTTTCCTCCAGGCTGAGTCCCGCCGCCTCCCTCAGCCCCTCTTGGTGCTCCAACTCCTTCCCCAGCTCCGCTGGTCACACCCCAGCCCCTCAATATCTTTCCTGCACTGTGATATGGCCAGAAAATAAAAGCAAATCCACTTGTTGCTCTCACTGCTTGAAGTATTTTCCTCCAGGTTTGCCTGGAAGGAGTAACATTCCTAGGGGACATGAAGAGGGATTCCTGGCATGCCGGCCCCAGGTGAGATTGTCTCGGACACCCACTGGACACTTAATAAACTCTATTGGGAAAGGCTGAACTGGACCTGGAACAGCTGCCAAAAAGAGCAACTTCATTGTCCTTGAAAAGGGGGAGCAATCTCAGGAGAAGGAAGGAGCAGAGCAGGGCTCCTTGAGCCACCGAAGCAAAGAGCGAGAGGGGACCCGGCTGCTCTATAAATATGTCAGAGAAGAAAACACAGAGGGAGGAAATAATGGCTAGAGTTAAAGGCCATCACTGAACAGCAGCTAAATTTAGGCTGGGAGACACAGGAAAGAGCCTGAAGAGCAAAGCAATTTGGATCAGAGCAAGCTGAACTCCTTTGGAGATTCACCTTGATCAGTTGGCGAGTGGGATGACGTGAGGCCTGACCCAGCCCAGCCTCAAGCAGCTCTTGATCAAGGCCAAGTCCTTGAGATGACCAGGAGCCACCAGAGCCCACAACACAGGTTGCAAAGAACCCCAAGGAGCAAAAGAGGAGAAGAACTTAAGATACACCAGGAAATTTTTCAATCCACATTGCCCTGTTATTCCAAGCTAATCTTTTAGCAGATGTTTCATGAGCACATGCTGCTAATGAGAGATGAAGATGCTAAATGCAAAGGCTGGGCTTTAAATTGTTAATCCTGCTCCGAATCCATCAGTGAGCAGCACATCTGCCAAAACCAGTTGACTCCCAGCTGATCCCATCTATCTTTCATGGGACTCCAGCCTTGGTGGCCATCGTGTTGGGATGGGACCTGTCACTTCTCCTCAGCCCCAGCGAGGAGTTTGTTAAACAAAACCCTTCACAAGCTGTTATCTCCTACACACATCATCCAGATTAAATGGCACTTAATGGAATAATGAACCACGGGGAGAAACATACAAGGAAACGTCATTAAGTCTTGTTAAAAATGAATAAAATGCTGAATCAATTCCCATTAGTGAACGCACTGATATTTCACATATCTTTAGGAGTTTTATTATGCATTCATGCATAATCTGATGTAATGATGGCTATTTTCCCCCAAACTCCTTTCCTCCTAATAAAAATGAGCAGGATGAAGGAGCCAGTGCTTCATTCTCTCCTGCCTTTTAATTTTTTTTAAGCATTTATATGAAATATTTAAGCCATGTCTTTTGCTTCTCATGGTCATGCCCTTATTGTGTCAAGTCAAATTAGTTAAGTACACAAATGAGAGTAAACAAAGGTGACAGATAAATGAAACACATGGTAACCAAAGTGTCAGAGGTCCCCTATGTGTGGTCCATCCTTAGGTTCCTCCACGGGCTCCTCGTACACAACCCTATGAGAAGTTGAGACAAGAAGCTCCAAACTTCAAACCGAGTTCCTCAAAGCACCAGATGTGTCCCCTCCCTTCCTCCCCCACTTCTTTTCCTCTCTCCTTATCACTCACACTCTCCAATGCCATTTAAACATGGAGTGTGCACTAAGCAGAGCCAAGAAAACAGTGGCAAACAAATTTCCTTGAATATTCATATTTAATAATATTTGGACAACACCAGCATGTAGAAGTTCCTGCAAGATCTGGGCCTTGTGAAAAGAACTGGAAGAGCCTGGCACAGGCAGAAGATGAGCTTTGAGCTTGGGGAGTGTCTCCCAGACAAAATGCAAAGGCTGCAAGAGCTGAACCAGCAGGAACACAGAAAATTTGGACCAGAAATTCATCAGTGTAAGGACCAGATAGGCAAGTTTGTGCCTTGCCCAGCACTTTAGCACCGTGGGCTTAGCAAATGTCTTTAATTGCCTCAAATCCTAAGTCTGCACAAAGTTTTAATACATATTTTTTCCCCATTTGTCGCCCCAGCGCGGGACATGACAAATCTTCTGTGAGATACCGAACAAGCTCGTAGCAAAAGGTGGCTGAGACAGAAAAAAAAAAACCCAGAATGGGTCTCTGCAGACAGATGGAAGAGCCAAAAGTAGCACGGAGGCAATATTGGTCAGCATGTTAAACAGGAGTCACGGCATGATCGACAGCGAGCCACCAGCTGCTGAGCTCTTGTCAGGGTTTAATAATAATACCGGGCTTGTTTTGCATAAACTGGCTGTGTGCATAATTCATGGCTGTAATCAGCTGATCATTAGGAGAAGGCTCAGCTCACCTCCAAGCTGCGTGTGGTGGGAGCGAGGTGTTCGCTGTGGATCCGGCAGAGAAAGCCATTAAGGAGGCATCTGAAAGAGGATAATTTATTCTAATTCGAAAGACAGCTGCAGCTTGACCCTTCTGTGCTCACTCACCTTGAACAGAGCCAGCCGAGCTTTGCTGCCGGGAAGTCTCCCAGAAAACAAACTTTTCCTTCAAATCCTCCTTGCCAGGGACGTTTCAAAGCCATTAAATATCGTGGTAGTTTGGGGCATTGCAATATAGGAAAGATCTTGAGCCATTAGAGAGTGTCTAAGGGAGGGACATGGGGATGGAGAAGGGCCCTGAGGGGAAGGTGTGAGGAGCAGCTGAGGGCACTCGGTGCGTTCAGGGGGAGAAGAGGAGACTGAGGGGAGACCTCAGTGCAGGGACAACTCCCTGGGGAGGGGCAGAGGAGGGGCAGGGCCTGAGCTCTGCTCTGTGGGACCAGGGCCAGGAGCCCAGGGAAGGGGCTGGAGTTGTGTCAGGGCAGGGGCAGGGGGGATCTCAGGCCAAGGCTCTTCTCTGCCCAGAGGGGGGTTGGGCACTGCCCAGGCTCCCCAGGGCAGTGGGCACAGCCCCAAGGCTGCCAGAGCTGCAGGAGGGTTGGGATGATCCTCTGGGACACAGGGGGGACTCTTGGGCCTGTGCAGGGCTGAGGGTTGGACT
The DNA here is from genome assembly GCA_013399895.1 of Serilophus lunatus. Taxonomy (NCBI): domain Eukaryota; kingdom Metazoa; phylum Chordata; class Aves; order Passeriformes; family Eurylaimidae; genus Serilophus; species Serilophus lunatus. Next base: position 1,739,122 of record VXBA01003539.1, read on the forward strand.
CCATGATCCTTGGGGGTCCCTTCCAGCTCAGCACATTCTGGGATTCTGTGATCCCTCATCAGCACAAAGCCTTAAACTTGATCCATATACAAACCACTGGGCAGCATTTGGCCTTGGAGATCATCATAGAGTCCAAGAATAGTTTGGGTTGGAAGGGATCTTCCAAAGACATTTAGTTCAATCCCCTGCCATGAGCAGGGACACCTTCCATTAGTTCAGAGCCTTGTCCATATCAAGCTGTGGGACACCTGGCTTAGAAAAATCCTCTTAGGCTCATGTTGTGACTCCTGGGGATGGTCCTGTGCAGGGTCAGGGCTTCGACTCTATGATCCTCATGGGTCCCTTCCAACTCAGCATATTCTGGGATTCTGTAAAAACCTCTCCTTGGTTGCAAAATTTCCAGTTTGTGGTGGCCCAATGCGGCTTTAGCTGAGTATCCCCTGACTCTGAATCCAAGCTTGGCTTGATTTATACCCCAAATTGCAAATGAAGGGTCCTGGCTCTGCAAAATCGAAGTGCTGCACTTGAACCGGAGGATAATTGTTGGTGTATCAGCAGCAGCCGCGCTGGGAGAGGCTCCGGAGAGCCAAGGGATCTTTAGCAAAGGCGTTACAAGAGCTGAATGTAAATTAGACATGTTCAGATACAAATTAACCAGAGAGGGTAATTAAACCCTGGCTCAGCCAACTGAAGAAGGCAGTGAAGTCTTCACCACTTCAAGGTGCTGAATCAAGGCACTGAGTTTTCCTAAAGATGCTTTTTTGGGGGTAATTTGTTAAACTCAGAGCAACACTCAACCTTTTGGAAGTCAAAGCAGAAGATTTTGTTTCCTCCCGGTTTCAAAACTGACTTTCTGCCTTCTTTGTTGGGTTTTTATGGTGCAGAAACATCAAAAGGCCACGGCTCGGTCAGCGGGAGCCGAGCAACTGTGAATTGGAGATTCCATAATCACATTTTGGACTCGAATTGATCCTCAGACCGTGAAGAAATTTGCAAAAATTTTCCAACGAGGACTATGGCGGGGACTTTCTCAATCTGTTTGCAGGCAATTTGCAAACAGAAAACCTTGGCAACATTGGCTGAATATGTAATTAATGACAGGATTTATGTGCCAGGCTAGAATTTCTCTCAGCCTCCCTGTTCCATGTTCAACAATTTGGGAAAGGAATGGCTTGTTTGCCTCGTGTTTCACATGCACTGGCACACATTGCCCAGAGAAGCTCCATCCCTGGAAAAGGAATCCCAGGCCAAGTTGGACAGGGCTTGGAGCAACCTGGACTAGGGGAAGGTGTCTCTAAATCCCCAATCCGTTTTCTCCTAATTTTTTTGGGTTCAGGTCAGTGCTCAGTGATGCTCAGGACAGTAAGGAGGAGGCACATTGGGGAAATCTGGACAGATCTACCCCTATCCCAAAACATTTGGAGAAAAAATTCATGCCTGAAGTGCTGAGCAGGATTATTGGGTTCCCATCAAGCCAAAGCTTCTTGCCACATCCCGAGATTATTCCCACAAAGGAGCCTGGTGTGTGCAGCTCTGACCCATCTCTCCTGCCCTGGAAATGTCCTTGAGAAAATTGGGACGAATCTCATGAAGTCTGGCTGGAGCTGCTTGAACAAAAATGAACTTTTCTCATTTTTCAGTGAGAAAACATGTTCCTGAGGAAAGAGAAGGAGGAAGAAAGGCAAAAAGCCTTTTTTTAACCCAGCCACTTTTTCTTCCTGGCAGAGCCAGAGTATGATTGATATAAAGAGATCCAGTCTTGATTTTAAGGCATCAGGTAATGGAGAGCTACCACAGCTCCTGATAAGGCTTACTTAGCCACTCACTTAATTCATATGTATCCATTCCTCTTCTACCTGAAAATGAGGACAATTACAGTCCCTATTTCTTGCAGAGTTGTTGTAAGCCTGAAGTTATTAAGGTCTGTAAAACATTTCAGCACCATTAAAGTATTTTACTTTTCTACCACCCTGATCTCTAGAACACAGCAAATGGTGTTGGCTCCAAAAATCCTTTGTATTTAGGTGAAAACAGGGATGTTCAGACTCAGAGGGTCTGCCAGGAGCAGCCAAACCAACATATGGTGTCTGGCACGTCCTGATTTTATGTACTATTCTTTATATCCTTAATTTTGCACAGGCTTTTTCATGAGATGATCCCAAATTGCTCAATTTCGGGGTTTGCAGAGGGAAAAATGGGCTCTTTGCAGCTCCAGATCCAGTGGAGTCTTCTCCTGGGAGAGAACAGAATCATAGAGTCATGGAAAGGACCCACAGGGATAATTGAGTCCATGTCCTGGCCCTGCACAGGACACCTCAACAATCCCACCATATCCCAGAGAGCATTTCCCAAACACTCCTTGAGTTCTGACAGGGTTAGGAAGGAGATCACTTCCTGGGGAGCCTGTTCAGTGCCCAACCACCCTCTGGGGGAAGAACCTTTGCCTGAGATCCCACCTAACCCTCCCCTGGCACAGCTCCAGCCATTCCCTGGGGCCTGTCCCTGCTCACACAGAGCAGAGATCGGAGCTGCTTCTCCACTTCCCTGATGAGGACATTACAGACATTGGTATCATTGGCTTTCATGGACCATCTGAGGTGGAAAGTCCTCTCCACTTTCATTTTTTGCCTGAAAAGCCACAGGGAGGAGACACCTCCTCTCCCTTCGTGGCTTCATCCCCATCATGTTCCCATCTTTGTTGAATTTGTAACTAAAATAAGCCAATCCAGGGAATGTAAATCCCTGGGATGAATCTCAGCCTGTTAACAAAAACCCATCAGGCTGACCCGAAATTCTGTGTCCCTCTCCAAAATAAGAATGTTTGATAGGGAAATAAATCCCAAAATTTACATGGGAAATCCCAGGATGACGTGATTTGTTCATTAAATGAGAGCAAAAAAGAAATAAATTCCCCAAGAGCAGAAACTATCATCCTTTCAAAAAGGGACACCAGAGACAGGATTTATTCCATGTGTGGGTGCTGAGCCCTGGCAGCTGGGATGGAGGTGAGATAATCCTGAGAAATACCAGTAAAAGGAAAAAAAAATCCAGACAAAGCATCCCATCTTCCCTTTGGAGCTATCATCCATGGGATGCTGGGGATCTTTCATTTGCAGCTTTTTATCAGAAAATATTGATAAACAGATGGAAAAGAAGGTGAAATATCCTGAAAAATCCCCCAGGCTGCATCCTCATGATGTTGAGGGTTGTTCTTCTTGGGTCGTGAGTCAACCCAAATTGGCCAATCATCTGAAAAGTTCAGAAACCCTGGAAAATCAACAGAAAATGTGTTTTGGGGATGAATTTCAACTGTAAATACATCAAGGAAGTTTCCTTGGTCAGGTTTCCAAGGTTCTGATGGACACCAGTGATCCTGAATCTCTGTGCCTCATTTTCCTTGAAAATGCAGATTTTGGGGGCTTTTTAAAGAAAAAAATAGTTTAAAAAAAAATAAATTGCTCATTCCCAGGTGAACACGGGGGCGTGGCTGGGGCAGGTCCCTCCTTCCCCATCCCCGCAGCTCACCCCGAATTCTCCTTGTGTTTAATTATACATTATTCTCTTTTCCATGAAAATATCCTCATTCAGGCCTTATTTTGTCCTTGTTAAATTTTTATCTGGGCCAAAGGAGGGAGATAATGGCATTAAACCCTCCACAGGCACACATGGATGGAAGGATCTCAGGAGCTGTTGTCCACCTGCCCCCTGGGATGTGCAAATCCCCTTCTTTGGCCTTGTGGCAAAACCAAGAAGTTTTAATCCTTTTGGAAAGCCAAGATCCATGAATGCATCACTTCCAAGCCACAACCCAGCACCTCTGTGCACAAAACTCTTGGGGGGAGGGCTCTAAAGAGCAAAGGGGTTTTTGTTACTCACATTTTTTATTATCCCAGTCACCCTTTGAGCCTTTTTCCCCTCTTGGCTGCTCTTTTTTGCTTGCAATCTCTGGGACTTGAGAGATCCAATAATGAGCTATGAGTAAACTTGGTCTGTTTGGAGATTCTTTCTTCATCTCCTGCCACAGGCTGCCCTTCCCCTCCCTCCCCAAAACCTCCCGTGAGGGGAATCACAAAGAGTTTGTGATTGATTGCCCAGGAAAACCAAAGGAAAACAAGGAAAATGTGATTTCTGTATGAATTTCAACCCCAAACACACCAAGGAAGTTCCTCTGCTCCCCTCCATCCTTGTTCTACTCTGAGACTTCTTGCACTCCTTATCACCTCCTCTCCCTAAACAGAAGATTGAGGCTCCCTCTCACAAAGTTCGTAATTATTTGCTTGCAATTTTCCCCAAGGGAAGGTTATTAACAGCAACTTAAGTGTCTGATGGATGGCTGCCCTGCTGAGCCTCTGTTTTGCATCAGGACCCGAGACACATCGTTTAAATTCACGTGGGCAGGCGTGGATTAAATAAACACCACCAGAGATATTAATTCTGGGGGGAGGAATTGGACTGGAGCCTTGTAGGGAGGCGGATTTATAGTGATTTACTAATCAATTATTGCATTGGCAGTCAATACCCGCCTTATTAAATCTTCGCAGGGAATCGTCTCGAGAACTTTCACTTAAAAAGATGATTTTAATTCTGGTCTGTAATTGTTCTGTAGGTTCTCTGTTGGCTGGAGGAACATGGATGGACTGTGGTGAGGAGGTTTGTGGTTGTGTGTTAATGGAGCCATGAATTGATTTGAGTTTCTGCTCTTTATTCCCTTCCCTCCCCATTCCCCCAAAGTTATACTTTTTTTTTTCTCTTGTAAGGGATAATTCATTTCATGATTGCAAATAGATCAGTGTAAACTCGGCGTAATGGAGCAGTAATTACCTAAGAAGTGATGGATTTGGGGGGATTTTGTAGGCTAAACGCTCTGAGGTGCACTGTACAAACTAGGAGCAACTATTTTGATGCTGATCAATGAAATGCTGTGAGTTTTCTGCTTATTCCTCTCAGAACCAGCTGCCAGTTTAACCTTTAAGAGGCATGAGAAGCTCCCCAGGTCTCCCTCTCTGTGTTTTATTAACACCTTTGGAAACAGAACCAGCTGAGAGAGTAACTCAGCAAACATTTGCCTTTATATTCCAGAGCATCTGCAAACCCATCATTCCCAGAACATCATTTAACCTGTTTTTTAGAAGTCAGGTCCCTTTTTCCCAGGAATAAAAGGGGCACCTTGGCAAGGAAAAGCTCTTTTCTTGCCCTCGTAGATTCAGACATCGCTTGGGAAGTAAACATGGCACAAAACTACGTTTCTGGGAGCAGTTGGCAGGGTTTTGGTGTGGGATACTTGTTTTATTGCAGGGATGGGACAGTGTGAAGCATCCCTATGCACCCCAGGGCAGAGGGAAGCAGGTCTGTGATCCCCAGAATCCCAGGATGCAAAATCCAAGGTATCCGGCAAGTGATTCTTTTAGGAGAAGCCACTAGTGGGAGCCGTGGTCCTACAGAACCCCCAGCAGATCCCGGGCAGGGATGGTCCTGCATCCCACAGGCTCTGCCCGAGCTGCCATCTCCCTTAAGGGTCTGGCAATCACGGAATCACAGAATCCCAGGATGGTTTGAGTTGGAAGGCACCTCAAGGATCATCCAGTCCCACCCCCTGCCATGGGCAGGCACACCCTCCACTATCCCAGGTTGCCCCAACCCGGCCTTGGACACTTCTAGGGATGGGGCAGCCACAGCTTCTCTGGGCAACCTGTGCCAAGGTCTCCTCACCCTCACAGCCAGGAACTCCTTCCCAATATCCCATCTGTCCCTGCCCTCGGGCAGTGGGAAGCCATTCCTGTGTCCTGTCTCTCCAAGCCCATCTCGAAAGTCCCTCCCCAGCTCTCCTGGAGCCCTTTTTGGCCCTGCAAAGGGCTCTAAGATCCCTGGAGCTTCTCTTCTCCAGGTGAACACCCTCAGCTCTCCCAGCCTGGCTCCAGAGCAGAGGGGCTCCACCCTTTGGAGCACCTTCATTGTTCCTGTTGCTCCTGGCATCCTGCTGTTTGCATCAAAGTTGGGCTTCCTAGGAGGAGAAATGGAACATGAGGACTTTGGGTGGATGGAGAGGTCCCCTCTGCCCTTCCCATTGTGATGGAGATGTCCATGGCACCAACTGGGAGCACTTTCCCATCTGTCCCTGGAATAAGGACAATGTGTTCTACTCCTTCATGGTTGTTTGGGAGGTGGAGGGAAATGCAAGACACGTCCAAGGCTGGGAATTTCAGTCACTTCTGGGATGGAGGGAGTTTTCAGGAGCAGCTCTGGAAGACTCCAGCCATGTCCTTTACGGCCTTGGTTGAACTTCACCCATCCTCCTCCTCTCCTCTTCCAGCTACAATGCATCTTTCCTACCGCTGCTCCTCTTGGGGAACTGGCTCAGTGCCTGGAACATCTGCTTTCCATGGCTGTATTTTGGGTTCCTGGTCACTGGCTGACATACATCAGCTGTCCCAGCTCAGGATGCAGCCCAAGAAAATCTGCTGGGGTGAGGAGCAAGAGACTCTGAGATGCCTCTGCTTCCATCCCAGTGCATCCAAAGCACGGCTGAACAAGCAGCTCCACGTTGTTTGTTCAGACTTTACCGACTGGCCTTGAGGAGAAATGAGATCTTATTAGGGACTCTAATAATGTTCCAGATCATCCTCCGTACAGAGCAGATCTGAAGGATTAGCAAAACAAATGGAGTAATGACTTTTCTGTGAAATTAAAATTTTGTAAGATAATCCAAAGAGGAAATAGAAATTTTATTTCAATTATGCATTAAACTTTCTCGTCTCGTTTTGGGTCAGGGTTTGAGCACCAGGGATGATTTCCAGCAGCGTTGGGATGGAATGAGCTCAAATCCTCCAGCCTGTTCCGGGATGGTGCCGTCACACTGATGGGCTCCTGGGCAGCCTGGTGAGCTGCAAACATGCACGACAGCCCCTCAACCTGCCTCTTGCCAATTAAAATCCAGGCTGCAGAGCACGAGCAGGCTGCACGGGTGAGATAGTTTGTCCTCAGTAATAACTGCATGAATAATTGAAATTCCTGGTGTGGCTCAGAGCTGAGGACTCCTGGACAGATCAGCAGTTAACAGATGGACAGTCCCTTTTCCTCGCTGCATCAGAGACCAGAGAAGCGTTGGGAAGGTCTTGGCCTTAAATTGGGACAGGGGGTTATTTCTGACTTGGTTTTAGAGGTTCCACATTGTTCTTGAACCAGCTGAGTTCATGGCAATGCTTTCACCCTCACAGGGGTCATTGGGGAGAAAACCACCTTGGCAGGGGCATTTCGTGTTTTAAATGAGATATATTTGTTCAAACAGAACTCAATCAACAGCTTGGACTGTCCCCACATGGTGCAGAAGGACATGTCACACCACAACAGCTCAGCAAAGCAAGTCTGCACCACCAAGTCCACACCGAGCACATTCCAGGCAATATCCCATGGGATACTGCTCTAGTTGTTGGAGGGGGCAGTTGTGACAAAACACACCTGCTGACACTGAAAGGGATACTGTCAGGCACATGGTGTAAGCTCCTGGGGATGGTCCTGAGCAGGGCCAGGAGTTGGACTCGATGATCCCTGTGGGCCCCTTCCAGCTCAGCTGATTCTGTGACTCTGGGATTCTGTGAAGTATCCGAGCAGGGAGATGCCTTCAGCACAGATTTCATCCCACACTCTCACAGCTCTTAGGGGTTACTAATGCCCAGGAAGGAGAAAATGAATAAATAAATAAATTAAAGCAGGTAATTCATTAGCAGCCATAATCTAGTGTGTGTCACATCTGGTTAAGCACCGCAGTCGGGCTCGGGGGCCTCGAAAGCGAGGAAATGAGAGGTTAAAGCATTTCCTTGCTTTTGTGAGCTGTCTCCAGACTGAGCTCTTATCTTAATTGATACAGCACCAGCCGTTCTCCGCACGCCTCTGACAACAAGCCCGGCTTTGTGTCCTCTCCAGTTATTAAAGACTCCACTCTGGATCACAGAAATATCAGCCAGGCTCACGAGGATGCGGCTCTCTTGATGCAAAGCCCCAAAATCTCCTTTCTTCCAGCTTCCAGGGCACAGGAAACATTAAATACTTCCACCAGTATTTGAAAAATTTGCTTTTGGGCTCTGGAGATCCAAGCCCATCCCCACCCCGTGTGCTGAGGAACAAATGAGAAAATCAGCCAGTTTCCCATCCCAGATGGGAATGTGTCCGGGCCATCTGGAATCAGCTGGCCATGAGCAGGTAACATATGAAACCCACAAAATGTTTGTGTGGAATATCTTGGTTTCAACATTTTTTCCCACTCTGGAGAGAGAAAAACCCCACACAAGCAGTATCATACTGGGAGATACCCAGGGAGCTGGGGGTCTCATCCAGCAGCAGGTGACACACACCTGGGAAGAAGATGGTGCCTTTCATCTGAAGCCTGATGGTGAAGCACCAACTTTTCCATGGGGCTGGATATGGACATTTTCCACCTTAATTTAACCACTCATTCCTAATATACCACAAAGTGTGTCCATCTCCCCACAAGATACAGCGAAGTGCCTCAGGACAGATCATTCCTCACCAAATAGTTCAATTTCCAGCACTTTAACCACCAACTCCAGCCTTCTCCCAGAGCTCTCCATGCTTCCGAGAACAAAATAAGTGCTTTCTTTATTTGTATTTATTCTTCAGTTATTGCCAGTACTGTGGTGAGGATTTGGGACCCCAAATCTGCTGGTTAAGGTGGTGTTTCCCCAGCAAAGGGCATTTTCCGGCAGCCTGGGGAGGACAGGTCTATTCATTTTTGTGGGAGGATGGAAAGGGAATTTCTCCCCAACATTTGGTGACACCCAGGAGCTGCTGAGGGTCAAACAGGCAGGTGGGGGATGGTGGTGCTTTGCTCCTTCAGCATCCATTCTATGGGATCCTTCAGATCCCATTGGATCCCTCACAAGGAGCTTCGGGTTTTCCTCAGAAATCAGAATATATTCAGGAATTAAAACTCAAGGGGTTATTATAGGATTTAAACCCCAATAAAACAGAAGTATTTCCATCAGCCATGACCCGAGTGTGTGACATTCTAGAGTGGCAGCAGTGGGGGAAGCCTGTCCCTGATGGGGAATGGCATCACAGCATTTACTGGAACTCCATCCCAGAATAGTCTCATTCCTCCTCAATCTGCCGTGTCAGCACCCAGCAGGGAGAACAGTCCATGCTGATGCCTTTGGACTTGAGCAGAGCCATGATGGGGAAGGAATTGCATGCGACTCCAGGCCCTGGAGTGACGGAAAATCTGCCTTGGTACTCCCAGGCTCCCGCTAGGAATTGGATAAATCTCCAAGAGTTAATTCTCCAGGAGTGTTCTTGTGGTGCTGGACAAGATTGACAGCTGCCAATGGAGCTGCCAGCTCCATGTGCTCCAGCCCTGGGATGAAGATGGAGAAGGGGAGCCCATGGATCCTGCAAGTCCGGGGGAGTAAAATCAATGTAAGGAGGAGCCACTCCTGGAGCAGCTGGGGAAACAAAGCAGTTCCCTGTGTATATTTTTATTCTGGAAGGTGTGCAAGTCTTCTAAATTCTACCAAAAGGAGAAAAAAAAAAACATTAAACCTAAAAAATCACTACAAATAGGGCATGTTTGGGTTGTTCCAACAGCAGCCCAATGTGTCTTCCTGTTCTTCTCAATGCATTTCATTTTGGGGGAGAGGAATAAACAGCAGCTCAAGTTGTCTGGGAAATGTCAGGAGTGATCCATGAAAGTGTTTTGAGAAGTTCTTTCATATCTCTAGCTCCTTTGGCTGACAGGTTTTATTTCCCCCAACCCCTTTGCAGCTCCTCTTTCTAAGCTCATTCCTGCTGAAACCACCTACTCTCCTTTTTAATAAAGGCTGGAACACCTGAACGACTCCAGGATCAAGGGATTTAAGGCAAAACCCACCAATTTTCACATTACTTAGACCCTAAGAACTGGCAGTGCTTCAGCTTGGGGCTTTTCCCACCTGAAGTTGATTAAAGGGAAAACTGGAGAGCTGGAAATGAGCTGGAAAAAATGCTGGTCTGAACTTTTCATGGGAATAAAAGGGGAAAGTGGCAAAGAATTGTTATTATGCACATCATGGAGTCCTGGGAAGTGCTGCTGAGTGTGGTTGTACATTCAGAGAGAGTCAGCCAGGAGCCCATTTTTCCCTTATTACAGGCCAGGACATGGATATATGGACCATTAGATGTTCCCAGCTGGAGAAGAGCGGCTTTAGCTTTGTCTCCAGACCTCCCTGGCACTGCTGAGGGTTTGGGGCTCCTTCTCCTCTTTTTTCTTTAGCACCTCTTGCCTCCATGGGCCCATTGCTCCTGCCTCCTTGACCATCATCATCTTTTCAGGGGTACAGGGATTTGGGATCATCCTGCAGTGATGCTCTTACTGTTTGCACACCAACCCCTCCATCCCCAACTCCCTCCACAAAATATCCATAGCCCCAAATCCATTTTTCTTCCTCCTTCCCACAAGTCCTCTGACTCTGGGCAGGTTTCAACTACATCTTTTCTTCTGGGAAGTGGGATTTTTTTGGTGGTTTTGATGTTGTGAACAAGGTTTTGCTTCATTGTGGCTAAAATAGCCCTTTTCTGGTGACAGCAGCCCCTCGCTCTGCAGAGGAATGGGAATATTTGGGAACATTTGCACTGCCCATGGTGCAACCATTTGCTTTCCACATGGAGGCAGAGGTTTTTCAGAGGAGAAGTAATTAATTATAATTAGTGGCCAATATTGCTCTTTCTCATCTGCCACCTCTATAATCCTCCCTTTAAATTAAAATGAAATTTTTGCAATTGGAAATTAGAAAAATTATTAACAATCCACATGGAATGGAAGCCTGTGCTTGAGCCCAAGTCACTACACATTCCTTTTAGAAGAAAACTAGGATATGGATGGGTCCACCATCCCCTCTTCCTTTTGATGCCAGGTCTGGAGACTTCTCAGCGCTTTTGGGTTCAAACACACGACGCTTAATTGAGTTATCCAAACTCTTCTCCCCTTTCCAGCAGGGTGGACTTCTCCTGAGGTTTTGAACCGAAACAAATTGCCTCTTTTCCTGGTTGGATGTCCCCAGGGCGAAGTTCTGCAGCAAATTAGGTATTAACATCTGTACAGCTCTGTTATCCTCGGTGCCAATCACAGCTCCGTAATTGCCCACAATGTCTTCCCTGAAGGATCCCTGCTTGTATGTTTAATAAAACAACCAAAGCGGGGCTCAAATTTCCTTGCTTCCATGAAAAATTCATTGCTGTACTTCCCAGGAAGTGTTGATCTGTTGTAGGGCTGCGAAGAAAAGTCCTGAGCCCAAGGAGATGCCGGCAGTTCCGTGGGGTTGAGTGGCTCCTCTCCCAGTGCATCCCTAAAGATGGACAACAGGGATGCAAAGGGGAAACTGAGGCAGGGAAGTGGAAGCGGAGAGAGGATTTGGGGTGGAAAACCCAGAGAAAGGAGCTTCCCTCTTTGCACCATCACTCTGGTTCACACTGATGTGAAATATTCCCCAACTCCAGAGGCTGCAGCTCCAACTGGGACTTCCAAACTCCTCGGCAACTCAGGCGCTGCCGCCGAGCGATTTCCAGCTCGTCTGCTAAAATATGCACCCGAAAATGTGGCGTAAATTGTATATTTGATTGTAAAAATTGCAGTTCATGCTGTGTTGCTTAGTGACATAAATCATGCCGTGGTGGGGCAGAATACTAATGCTGGGCTCCTGTTCGGAGCCGACACGGAGCAGCCGAGGTAAGGATTTATCTACCAGCACAATGTTGTTCCCAGGAGAGCAGCACAAGCAATTCTGCATAACAAACACATTCCTGGGCTCTGGGATACACTGCACAGACCCAAACCAGGGCAAAATCCATCCCCACACTTCTTCCTGACAAACTGTCTGAAGAGGCTGCAGAGCAGGAGAAGAGGAACAAGTTTTCCGCTTGAATTTGTGATGTTGGTAAAGAAATGAAAGTGCTCAGATCCACAGGGGCAGGGTTCTCCTGATCTGTAATCATTCCTGGCTGGAGTCTGAAATGAAGGGAAGATCCATAGGGAAGTTGTGGTGTGTATTTTTTCTCCTATGGAGCTTTATTCTAGACATGAGGTTTGCAGGTTGAGCATCAAAAGCTTCAACATTTTGCAGGGAAAGTGAGGCAAAGGATGGAAATATCCCATCAGACTGGTGTTAGATATCCTGAGTTGGAAGAGACCCTCAAGGGGCACCCAGTCCAATTCCTGGCCCTGTACAGGACAACCCAACAATCCCACCTTGTCCCTGAGAGGATCATCCCAACCCTCCTGCAGCTCTGGCAGCCTTGGGGCTGTGCCCACTGCCCTGGGGAGCCTGGGCAGTGCCCAACCGCCCTCTGGGCAAAGAAGAACCTTGGCCTGAGACCCAACCTAGCCCTCCCCTGAATGTGGATGAGCACCCAGGAGGGGATGGACGGAGCTGGATCCCTCCCATCTGGGGGCTTCATCATCCTTTTCAGCTCTTTAAATCCCTTACCATCCCATCTCTCCACTTGCCTTTGGACGGGGTGGAGCTGCCCTGAGCCCTGTCCCAGAGTCTGGCAGCTCCCAAAAGATACAGAAATCCCTGGGTGCTCTGCAAAATGACACTGGGCTCTTTGAAATCTTCTCTCCTATCTGAAATGAAAGGGAAACTGAAATGAAGGGGAAGTTTTCTTGGAAAGTTTTGCTTGCATTTGTTCACATTGTGGAGTTTTATTTCAGAGGTGGGTTTGGGTGAACATCATCAGCTCCACTTTTTTTTTGGTGCTTGGATGGGAATTGAGGCCTGGGAAGGGAACATCCCATAGCAAACTGAGGGTGGTTTTGGATGTAGATGAGCTTCCAGGAGAGGATGGACAGAGCTGTATCTTTCCCATCTGGGGGCTTGGTAGTGTCCCATCTGGCTTTTTCATCCCTTTCAACTCTTTAAACCACTTAATATCCAACTCTTTAAACCACTTTATCAGGGGATGGGATGAAGCCACCCTGTGCTCCATCTTGGGGTCTGGCAGCTCCCAAAGAACACAGAAATCCCTGGATCCTCTACAAGAAGGCACTGGGCTCTTTGAAATCACCATCTCCCGTCCTCAGAGCCGAGCAGACATCTGGCAAGTTGGGAGGAGAGACATGTTTAATAGTAATTAGAGATGTTAATAATTGAACAGATGAGGAGCCAGGGCGTGGGGAGATTAAAGCCGAGATTTGCCGAAGGGGTTTAGATGCACAAGCCCAATTAAAAAGAACAAGAGGAATTAGACTAAATTGAGGCTGAGTTCCCAAATCCCTTAAGCCTTGGCAGGATGAGGATGAAACAAGCTTTTCTGTTCTCTGCTCCATCCTGGTGCTGGATGGGGCCCTTCCCAGCTCCTGTCATGGTGTTGATCCATGAGCAGAGCTCAGCAGGACCAGGGATTTGCATGATGGGCTGAGAGGCCTGATGGACACATGGATTTGGGGGGATGTTCCCAGTTTTCCAGGTGATTCTCAGCATGTGCAGCAGTTACCTGTGCTCCTGCCAAGAGCATCTCCATGACTCCTCCCTGGGCTCGGCATCTAAACAGCCCCTTCTTCCCAACGAGCTCTCAACTTCCTGGAGCTGCTTCCTCAGGCATTGCAGATACCATGATCCCATTTTTCCAAATGCTCCACAGGGGGAACTGGGCATTTAATTTCCAAATAAACCCCTTGGATTTTTTTTCTTCTTTTTTTTTTTTTCCCTGCTGCTCCCAAAGTGGCTGTAATAATAATAATAATTAATCATAAGCCAAGTTCACTTTTCTGAATGGGACAATAGTAGCAGTAGTTGGCAGCTGTATCATCCTTCTCAGACATTAACTAATTAATCCTGGAATAACTGAAGTTGTTTTTAACATCCTAATTGGGACAAGCAGGGCAACATCCTTGGGATTAACCCCACCCTTTCTACCCAAAAAAGGGATGGTTAGGGTTTGGGGGTGGTGGGAGATACATCCCAGGGGGACCACCATGGCCTCTTGCTGTGGGTTGGATATCCTTAAAATAAAATAAATCCAATAAAACTCCCAGGTTGGAAAGCAAGGAGGAGCAGGAGACTTGGAGCACAACACCCCTGATTTTTAGCAGGTCCCTTTCCACCATGGAGCTGCTCCTTTAAAAATTAATAGTTTGTTTTACTTTTTCCCTCTTCCCTCTAATTTACTTACTGGCTCAGGGTTTTATTTTCTCCTCTCTCAACTAGAACAATGGGAGGGTTTTGAAGCTGGAGATGGAATAACGCCGGAGTCTTCAGCTTCCCCATTATGATTCCTCATTATAAAGTTATTTCCCCACGATTTGAAATATAAATGATGCCTTTGATGTCTGCCTTTTTAAAATGGCTCTTCTTAATTCCCTCCCTTTAATTTCTCTTTTGCCCAAAAAGATGCTCTTCCCCCCCCCTCTTCTCCCTCCCCAACCAGCAGCACCACTTCACTCAAGCCCACTGCTCCGCTGCGCCGCTGTAAACACGGCTCGGGCAGAATAAATAAAGTGCCTCCAATTGCAAGATTTTGCTTTGAACAAATGGGATAACTGGGGCAGCTGGAAAAAAAAAAAAAAAAAAAAAA